>JBBPCX010000016.1:12916155-12961155 GCA_037974365.1 Hydrocynus forskahlii | reverse complement strand
TGTATCGCAAGGGCTTAAGGGACACTGTTTTGTAGAATATTTATAGTTTCAATCATAAAATCAAAATGGCTGAGCTGTGTTTGAAGAAGCTGTAAAATACTCGATATCTGCACCTCATTACCTCACAATAACTAAATTTCTAAGTAGAATTGGGCTTATCAAGTAGCTAACTTGCTAAAAAAAATTTCCATTAATATTATAGGCTTCCAGTGATTCACCGTAAAACTGCAGCATAAAACATAAAAAAAAAAGAATGTGACTTAAATGCCCTGCATGTTTCAAAAGGCCATGTTTTGGTTAGATCTGCCTTAATTGGCATTAAACCCAAGCTAAATATCAAAGCTCTCTACTACCACAATAGTGTGCTGTGTAACTTCCAAATATTAAATTTGTCCACACACACCAAATAGCTATTCGTTGGATATACTATGCACTAAGTGCAATGATGGGCAACTTTGCATAATAATAATAATAACAATAATAACAATAATAATAACAACAACAACAACAACAAAAATAATAATATAACGGCACTGAATATTTACGTATTTTTTCATTTATTATGCTGTACGATGATAAAAAAAAAAACCAATAAGCTACTCAACCTTGTGTGTGGGTGATTTTATCAGTTTGTCTTGTGTCTAACAACACACAACATTAAATATATCACTGAAATGTACAGTCTCTCGTTGTTTACTGCTTTAATACAAAACAATAACATAATACAATAGTCAATAAATAATTAAGCTTCACTCTGTGGGCGGCAAAAAGTGTGGTATTATGACATGAACAGTATGTTCACACACGTATTAGAACTGATATTACAACCTGACCTGCACGCTGCACTTGTAGGTTGTATTTACCACTTGTCTTAGGACCATTACGGAGTGCAGATTAAAACACTGCAGTGGATCAGGGTGTTTCCTTAGAAGTGGTTTAGGAGAACACAGCAATAACACATCTAAACTCCAGTTCTACAATAGCAGGGTATGATTTCCAGTGAAGAAAACGTGATAATAACAGAAAACAAGATGTTTGTGTAAGTGAAGAAAAACACTGAGCGCTGAGGAGAAAAAAAAAGAAGATGAGAGAATGCTCCACAGCAGGTGTAGCTGCTCTTCCTCCTTCTTCTAGCGCCCCCCCCCACCTTCTATCTCTGGAGGATAGAGATGTGTTGGCTGACTGCATCAGCAGAGTGGGTAGAATGGACCCAAGGAGACAGGTTGGCGCCAGACTGCCTAACAATACCGTACTCTCCCTTACACACATACACAGATAAACACACACACACACACACACACACACACACACACACACACACAGAGCCCCATCACAATCGATTACAACCCCACCCACCACAACCAAAGACATATACATGCTATAGCATCACTACCAAGTCAAAACCCAGCTTCTATTTTTCGCACATCATTTGAAATAATTAGCTGCCCTGTGCACACTCTGAACACTGCATTATGAATGGACCAACACAAATGGGCTAAAAATTAGTAAAATAATAATAATAATAATAAATACCTTTTAACTTTTTAAGTTACCTTATCATATGGCCATAGAACTCCACTACCAATACAGTGGGGTGCTCTGGAGCATCCACACATGAGCCACTATGCATTCTCTGGAGTGATGGAGCTCCATCCAGTACCTTTGGGATGAGCTGGACTAAAGATCTTGAAGCTGAATGCAATCAAATCCGCACAGAAACATCCCCAAGTCGAGTGTAAAGCCTTCCCAGAAGAGCAGATGCTGTTACTGAGGCAAAGAACATCCAAAACCCCCTATTAATACCTCTGATTTCAGAAGATACATTGGATAAGCAGCTGTCTAAAAACTTCAAACAAGGCATCAGCAGCAGACATCAAACAAGAAGTGAATATCAAATAATAAAAAACAGTGATATATAGCAACAGACTGACAAACAGGAAAAAGCTTCATGTTTGCTGTGGATTTTAGTTGGAGGATGCAGCTGACAGTGGGCTGAATCAAATGGTGGAAAAATGCAATTTAAGGTATTTTAAGAAAAAAACTGAATCCTGCAACATTTGTTAAAGAGGACTTTAACTGGATGAAGACTTTCTTGAAATGATAAGAGTTTGATGTAACTTGCAAACACTAAGTAAGTAAATACATTTCAAAACATACTTTTAACCCACCACTCCACCTATGGAAACTAAGCTGCAAAAAAGCTTGTTGTAAATTAACAATTTTTGTCATGAAAACTAATTATGAGTATAAATAAACTAGAACATTCTTTTTGAACAAGTACAGATCAGCCATTCAGAACATAGTTCATTTACATGCTGTATATGAGCCTTAAAAGGACAGTAACTAAGGTAGTCAAATCACACTCCAGGCTTATAAGGGTGAGATTGATTTAAATAACCAGATTTGTAGTAAATATTAAGGTTTAAGGCCTCGCCCCCAGGACTAGACATTGTGAAGGAGTGGCTGCGTTCATTTGGCTGGTGGATGTAATAGAGGAGCAGAAGTGATGATGTCAGCCATGTTTTTTCTGACCCATCTCAGGGTGACTCACTCAGGATCATGCCACACTCTAAATACAGTCTCTAAGGAAGTGATGTCAGTGCATGGCAACAACAGTGGCCCAATGCATCATGGAAGTCAGAGGGCAGCTGAGTCACAGAGTGAAAGAGTGAAAGAAAGAAAGAGAGAGAAGAGAGAAGAGAGAGAGAGAGAGAGAGAGACAGAGACAGATAAAAAGAGAGACAGAGAAAGAGGGGTGCCGGAGAGAGAGAAAGAGAGAGAGAAAGAGGGACAGGGAGAGGGAGAGAGAGACAGAGAGAGAGAGAGAGAGAGAGAGAAAAGGAGAGACAGAGAAAGAGAGAGAGGGAGAGCTGGAGGGGTAACAGACCCTCAGGCTAGTTGTTGTAAAGTGTACCACTGGTCAATGCAAAATCAAACCCAAAATTAGTCACAAGTCAGAACACCTCTTACATGGCTTTTGAAATACAGATGCCTCTAATCTGATAACCAGTCTCTGTTTCAGAACAGTGCCTGGACAAAATGATAGATCGGCTAATGGAGCAAAGAGAGAATGAATCTGATGTGACTTTAAAACAGATATAGCCCGGATTATCACCAGACAGCACAACGTAACTTAAAGATAAATAACTGGTCCTGAGGCACTTTTACGTGTAGCCCAATATTAACAGAAGAACACTTGATTAGCTAAGCATAAGTAAGTAATTACGAGATACAAGTGCTTTATTTAAAAAGAGTAAAAGATTTTGCCACACATCTGTCCATTAACAATTTTTGTGTGCTGTGTATGTATTTGAGTATTTTGAGCACTGTACCTTTATTATCGATTCTTCTTATCGAACCGATTTCTTATCGATTCCATTTTCGACTTCTAAACAGTGTTACAGGATGTTCCCTTAAGAAACTTTGCATTCTGGGTAACTGAGCCTCTAGGGAGTCTGGGAGATGTAGTCTTTCAGGGAGTGTTTGGAGTTTTACATGACCGCTCTGTTTGAGAGATTCTCACCACTCTAATGTTCTTTTTGGAGACAGTAAATAAATGCTCCTATTCCAAGGGAGGAAAGAACAGACTCTGCTCCCCGTAATTGTCTCATTTTTGGACCCGCTCTGTGGCCGAGAATAACGAGCCAAAGACGCCTGGCTAGCAGCCGCTAAAGCCGAGGCCGAGAAGGCAACAACAGTATTAAATAAATATTTGTTTTAACTGATCATAATTTTGTGGACAGGTAATAAGACCTGGTTAGCTACATATTAACATAAAAAAAAGGTAGTCAAAGCCCATTTTTTAGCTTCGAAAGCAGCTGTTTAATTCATGATAAAACTCAATCTTGTCTTTACGTGGTAAATATCAACACTTGAACAATAGATTATGCATTTATCTTCCTTTAAACAATCAATATGGTCCAAATATGAAAATAAAATTATAAAAATAACTTAGTATTGATAATAAGTGGCACTGTAGTTAAAGTTACCCTCATCTATGGATACCACGGCGCTTGCACTCGAGCGCTGAGAATCGAACACATGGCAATCTTGAATTTTAATGCTGTGTTAAGATGTCAAATGTTTCAACATGTTGGTAGTTTTACCACCCTTGCAAATTAAAACGGCACTACACTGGTTACAAACGCAACTGTTGTTTGTTTTGGTAAAATGCAACTACGCCGTGAACCGCTTTCGCCGCACCATGATAATTTGAGTCGCGGAGTGTGACGTCATTGCACACGACGCAGGGAAAAGTCCGAAAGAATCGTTGGAGGAACCGATAACATCCAGAGGTAAACGATTCCTGTGCTTTGGAAAATTAGAACCGGAACCGGGTTTCGATTCCCACCCCTACAGGCCTCTATATTCGCTGATGATAATAGTTTCAGTATTGTTACTGGTATCCAGTATTGTGTCATCTCTATTTTTAATATAAAATCACGCAAGTATATGTGTTTGTGTGTCAAAACATATTTTGGACACATTTTCCTGGCCTTAAAGCGTGTTATTTGTGCATCTGGTAGGGGTGTGGTAGGACTCTTTCGTTCTCACTCTCTCTCATCCAGTTCAGTTCTGTAAATCATCTGTCCCCTGAGGGCATCCCTGCCTGGCGCAGGCCGCCAACCTGTCTGACCAAATCCCCTTTGGCATCAGTGCCAGCTGCAGGTTTAACCCTCATCCCCCCACACACATTACCACCACAAATACACACACACACACACACACACACACACTCTCTCTCTCTCCCTCTCTCTCCCAATTTCTGATCATTTGGTGCCCGTAGCCAGACTGGTGTCTCCAGGTGCCCAACAGAGGTGAGTGTGTGCTTTGCCTCCCAGACAGCAGATGCTGCCAATTAACTTCACCGCCACAGGCTCATGGAGGGACGGGGCGGAGTGTGAGTGTGTGTGTGTGTGTGTGTGTGTGTGTGTGTGTGTGTGTATGTGTGCTTATAGTGGTTGGGGTGGTGGGAGGGGTGTTATTGGAGACCATAGCGCTTATTGAGGTTGACTCCAGTCAGCAGGTCCCAGGCACACATATAGCTCTCTCTCTCTCTCTCTTGCTCTCTCTCTCTCGCTCTCTCTCTTTCTCGCTCTCTCTCGCTCTCTCCTTCTAACTCTCTCTCTCTCTGTCCCAGAGAGCCCCATGTCACTACAGAGGCTCTGCAAAAAAGGACATCTCAATTACACACTGGGAAACAATAGCCTGGCCAATCTGCTCGTCACTGGGAACCTGTACAGACACACATTTAATGTATATCTGTGAAGTAAAATCTCCCAAAGTGAAGCCTGCAGAGTATGTTGGGTTAACGATTTAACCGCAATGAGTATGAGAGACTTATTTTGCATATTTTGCTGTGATGTAGCCAATCTTCCGGTAATCAGACAAAACAAAATGCTGAAGAATCGTTTAATTATTACAATCATGTATTATTGATAATAAATTATTTATTGAACATAAGAAAATCGGTGTACATTCTACTTTGTAATAGTTTTTTTAATCTGTAAGCCACTCATGGTCATGTGACAGTGATTTTGATCCTAGTTGTCGTCAACTTTGTTAATTAATAATTCCAACCACTAATTATTGCAAAAAATAGAAATAATAAAATATAAAACAATGAGGCCTCGTCCACATGGATGTCTGAATCACGCGTTTTTTGGGGCGTTCGTGGCGCCAGGTGAGCGTGGACTGAGCGCTGACCATTTTTCTGCTCATTGGAGCAAATCACCGCGTCCACACGGATGTTCAGCCCCGGCACTCGGTCGGCTGCGTGTTCGTGTGGTGTCAAAAAAAAACGCTGCATGCAGCGTTTTCTTGGCATCAATTTCTGCCGAAATCCTGATGAGCTCGAAGAAAACGCCGGTACTCTGTTTACATGACATTCGGTTGACGTTCTGGAGGACTAAATATGTCCCATTATTCAATTGTTCTGGGAACCGCAACAGAAGTTTTGAAGGAAAATGTAAAACTACAAATCCCAATACGTAAACAATCTGGAGAGAATAATTACTGCCCCCGCAGGTGAATACACGAAACTACACATTGGGCTGCAGGTTGGCGTTAAACAGCGTCAGACGAACGCCAGTGTAACGCCAATCAAACGCAGATACAAAACGCTACAAAAACGCCAATGGCGTTCAGAGCGCGTTCATTTATCCAAGATTCAAACGTCCGTGTGGACGAAGCCTAAAATATAAAAATATAAAAACAAATTCCACCTCCACCCTAAAACACAGACACATATATATTCTTTAAAATGCTCAGATTATTATTACATAAATCTTTTTAGTAATTCCAGACACTGAAATCCAGGGATACTGCAGTCATTCAGCACTCTCTCATTTCTAGTATTCTGGCCTCTAGGACACCTCATACACACCTCATACATATGAATGCACAAGGGCAATAAACTCTTGACACGTGAGGATTTAAATCAAGAGAACATGACACCCATTGTTGTTTTTCTACTGTTGTTTTCTTCCTCTCATCTTAGTTTGCATTAAGAAAAACACAAAAACAATGGTTTCCCAACACAACTTGTTGCCATAATGAAATTGATTTAAATTCCCCCTTTTTTCGTAATTTGAAATCAAATGAAAAACAGTGGAACATGTCAATACGTCTAGCAGATAAACAGGCAAACTCGAAGATTCCTAATGGCTGACTCTGGGGATGCACTGCGACTGAGACTTGGGTATGGAAAGGAGGAGCAAGAGGAGGACATTCTTGTTGTGCGCTCTTTAATTTCCGTCTGCGAGATTAAAATGGCGCCTCTCACTCTCTCTCTCATCCCTCTATCAGAGGAGTGACAGATCACTGCTCACAAGGGAGAGCGGGGAAGGAAGACGGAGCGAAGGAGAAAGGAAAGAGGAAAAAAGAGGAGAGGACGAGATAATAGCGGCATTATGCAGCTAAGGTAAATCATTCAAAGTGACACACTTGCAGAAAGCCATTTACACCTACAGCATCTCCGCATACAGACTGGCTGCGATGGCTCTTCACGCGTTCAGTATGTATGTGCTGACTGTGTATCAAAAACGTGCTGATGCGGTCTCTGAAAGCTCCCTGCAGGCATCTGTGCCATGTCTGCGATGTAAACAGGGCTGGAGGCTATGGAATCACATCCATATGGACAATGATTTCAAGCAGCACCCTGCCCCAGCAACTGCAGAGCTAGTCTTCTGCACATACCCGACAAGTTTCAGAAATAATTAAGAGGCAGATGGCAAACATGCTTCCATATTCGACATTTGTGTCCCTTAAAGAGCCTCACATATTTTATTTTTTAGGGTCGCTCATGACATTTGTATGGATTTATGGCCCAAAAACAGCTGTCAGTTAATTTTACACGCTTTCTCATACTTTAAACAGGCTATCTCTGTTACTGTACCTTTTAAACGGGAACATCTATCTGACCACTTTACTGATCGGCTGAAGTACAGTGTTCAGTGACTCCAGGCAGAAACACGTCCTCAGCTCAAATTGAAAAAAATAATGAATTCTAAACAGCTTCCTTTCCATATGTGGTCTGCATGGCCAGTGAGTGAGTGGTATGTTTTGAAACATTAACAGTGTTTACATACTACATCAACTTTTTTTTATTTGAAAACAATGAGAGAAATCAGGTTTTCCATAAAACATAATTACTACAGCAAAGATATGACTTATGAAGTAATAAATCAATTACAACATGATAATTGTGCTAATAAAACACTTCATACTTCACTTTGACCTCAGATCTGGAGCTGACAGGATAAACACACACACCTGCATCTAAAAAGAGCTGATACTATGTTAGGAGAAGCTGCTGCAAATGATGACATCTCAGCTCAAGATTGTTTTTCTATATCAGTACTGCATTTTCTTCCACTAAGTAGAACAGTGGTTTAATTACAAATTGCTCTGCTACATGAAATTAAATTGCTGGTTGGTATTCTGATTAAAGTTCTTTTGAAATGTTTGTATATGTGTATGCAATGTCATTGGATCTCAGACAAGGAGGGCAACAACAATCCCTTAAAAGAAGTATTATATCCTGCCCTGTGTTGTTCCACGTTAAACTAAAAGCTTACAGTCAGGCACCACTAATACTGTTGACCAAGTTATTTGAATCTTTGTTTGCAAAATGTATAACAACATAAAAACAAAAGTAATTAATGTAAATCTCCTCTATATTCTGCTCTGCACCTGCATTAATTAGCAAGCATTTCAAAAGTAACGGTAGTACATTTCTACCTTGAAAAACAGGAAAATGCATGTCCTAAGGGAGGAAACGTACCTTGATATATAACTTAATAATTCATTCTGGTTCAAGGAGTTAAAACCTTGGCTGGATAGTAAATTGTTCTCACAGAGTAAGAAAAAAACTGTTTTGCAAATCAGCGGTTAATTCCAATAGTTAATTGCAAATCAGTAGCATCATTTAGTCTTTCACAACACTGTCTCATTAACCACACATGATCCTTCATCTTCAAAAATGGAGCGCCGTGCTGGTTGAGCCAGATAACACACGCGCACACACACACACACACACACACACACACACACACACACACACGAGTATTAATGCGCTCCCACTTTCTCACTTCTCTCGAAAAAGAACGGCAAGCTTGACTGATAGTTTCTCATCCTTGTCATTTAACATCATTAAGAAACTAGGCCTCATTATCAAAAGCACATGCAACCGTTCTCGTTTAATACGTGGCCACACCCCCTTTCCCCATCACACATCTGTCAAAGTCACCAAAAGGTGTGGAGCATTAGGCGCTGCTTCAAATCAACAATCCAAACCATGCATAAACAACAATTAGCTCCTCCATTATGCCCCAGAGTTCGAAGTGTGGCCCTGAGAAAAAAACACAAATCAATACTGAAGGTTTTCATTATCTGTCCTAATGAAGGAAGAAGGCCATGGGAACTAGCAGACTGAGTGACCTTTCTGTGTACTGTACGCGTGTATTATTCCAGCATTCAGGTAAATTAGACACATCATGGATTTAGGCTATGAGTAGTTTATATCATTAACACACGTCAGTCAAAATGAGGGCTCTAAACAGGATTAATGTGCTATATGCGAGAGTAAGTGGAAAACAGTTTCACTGCAGCAGTGATTCCCAACTATATATGGTAAACCCCCGCTTATCGTGGGGGTTACGTTCAAAGAGCACCCGCATATAGTGAAAAAATGTGAAAAATGCCTAAAAATGGCTATTTTTAATTTCATTTTAAACTCAGCTTAATACTTCAGCCTTAAAGAAAATGCAAAGGTAAACCCGTATCCGTACTGTACAGTGCACACTGAACTGCTGTTGCAGTGCTAGAATGTAAAATACCAATGTTACTCCTATATAGACTGGACAGTCATTCATGCACACGTGTTTTCTTTGGTACACTGGGTTGTTTTCTTTGGTATAAGCAAGGTAAATAAAGTAATAAATTAATTTCATTTACAGTAATAAAAATACAGGGCATTTAAGACGAACAAAATGAAAAACACGAGAACACTCGGGAAATTCTGGACTGCAGCTGCCAGAGATGCATCACAGGTCAGCAGCCAATCAGCAGCAAGGAGAACTAAATACCATTCTCGGATTGGTTATTCCCAACTCTGAATACAGGTGACTATGACGCCCGGGCCTCGTCCGCCTTGCCCCCTCATCCTTGGGCTGGTTGTTTATGTTTGGGCGTGGCACTGACAAGCGGAGGCTCATTCCATTCAGGTGTGCCTGATTGCCTTGCTAACCGCCGCGCCCAAACATAAACAACCAGCATGAGGATGAGGGGCATGACGGACGAGGCCCGGACATCACAAAACCGGGGGTTACCGCAAACAATTATTAGTTTGGTTCTCAAAAAAAGTCTGTGAGAGACTGAAGTCATGACTCCTAACCCGCGATTAAGCGAGGGTTTACTGTACTCCTTTTTTATATGCCCAACCTATCAGCTACAGTTGTATATAAAACAGGGCTGTGCAGAGATCTTTAGAAGCGCAGGTGGTTATAGGCAGTGGTGGGGGATGAGGAAGGGACAGTAATCAGCAGAAACCTTCTGGCATGTTAGGAGGGGCTTTAGCTGTTTGAAGGGCATGACTGAATGAGGGAGGAGGGAGTCAGGGTGCTGGGGACAAAATTAAACTGAACCAAAGCTTCTGTATATGAGGGGAACCATGATCAAAAGGGGATAAAGACCCACTCTCTGCCCGTGCCTAATGTTAAAAGTTTGAGCACCTCTGCTCAAATGTTCTAATGATTTTCTAAGTGAAAATGAGCACATCCTCTACACTGAACACACATCTGGATATTTTAACGCACAGTTACTGTTTATTTACTGAGTAGAATGTTGCTTACGCAAACGTTATGGTACATTTTATATTTTGTGGGTTTTTTCCCAATGATTTATGTGAACCTCAGCATATGCAATGTGCAATCTGTAGACTTCGAAACCAAATTCATGCATCCATGAGTACTGAGGCAACTGGTGCTTTTGTCTGTTACTGCCAGATTCTGATATACCTCAGGAATCAACCAATAACTGCATGATCTCTACTTGCTAGTAAGACCAGGCCTTCAGACCATGGCATTGCCTTAATCTGCTGGCTGTGGGAAAGTACACTGTAAGCGCTGCAAGAGGACGTGTGGCAAGCAAGCTGGGGTCTGTGCTAGGCTTAAAGCTAACACTAACCGGCCAGCTATCCTGTTCATCCTACTTGGAAGGAGTTTAGAGACCGCTGTGCTTTTGCTTTATAGAAACCAGTTCTGGAAGCTGCCATTCAGCTTGATGGGTTATCTGCGTTTCATTAAGACAGAAATAATGCAGCTCTGTCTGAGGAGGGGGCTTGTATAATTCCATCAACAAAAAACAATATGCTAGGCTCCAGCTAATGCTCATAACTGGTGGAGTTTGTGAATTCAGGATCATTTTATTCACCATGGGACTTCACTATCATGCTAACAGTCATGGTGTCCATTCCCAGCATTTACACAAACACTTTATGGAACAACTTGATGGAGCTGTTATTGAGTTTTAAACTCACACCCAGATGGACTGTTTACTGTCGTCAGAGATTTTAACCAAGCAATTCTCAAGTCAGTTCACTCAAAATTTCATCAGTATCTGGGCTTTACAATGTGGGGGCAAAGGTGCTGGACTGTGTTCACACAAAAATAACTGGTGTGCACTGTGCTGAACCCCGCCTTTACATTGGCTATTCAGACCACTGCTCTGTTATGGTAATTACAGCATATAGACATTCCAAGTCCACTCTGAAGCCGACAAAAACCTCGCCATTCCCGCACTTCATGACTGTGTTGAACACCATGACTAAAACACGTTTAGGGAAGCTGCTACCAATAGCGGCTATTACAATTTGGGGGAGTACATGACATCTGTGACTGGCTACATCAACAAGTGTATCAATGATGTTACTGTCTCTGTAGCCATCACCACATGTCCCAAACAAAAGCCACAAATTACAGCAGAGGTGTGTAGCTGCTGAGAACTCAAGACACTGCTTTTAAGCCAGGTGAAAAGTCTGACCTGAGAACAGCAAAGGCCAACCTGTTTGAGGGGTCCAAATGCACAGAAAATCCATGGCTACTTCCAGGACTCTGGGGAAGCGTAGCATATGTGGAAGGGAATACCAGCCATCATCAACCACACAATGCATCCATCCGCATGTGATGGTGAGGCCTCCATTCCAGATCACTGAATCACTTCGATGCATGGCTGGAGGCACAGAACATGGCAGCAAGGTAGCCCATTCTTTCCCTTCAGCGTCCAGGTGCTCTGCCTGACCCTAGTTTATGTGAGGAGAACTCTGTCACCAGACCAGACAACATCCCGGGCTGAGTGCCCAGAGGATGTGCTAACAGATGTTCTCATAGACCTTCTATATCTCTTAGTCACCACTGTTGGCCCTCATCCATCTACACAAAAAGTACACTTAAATGAGAATGCTTTTCATAGACTTCAGCATTCAACACCTTAAGTCTTCGGCATCGGACAGGAGGTCTGAAGTTGGGAGTCGCTCCGCCTTGGACAACAAGACACTACAGCGAGTATCTCCCCTGTCAAAGACATCAACACCACATGCTGTATCTGCAAAGCCACCAGCATTGTGGATGCTTATTACCTTCCCCAGGCAATCTAAATGTTCTGCTAAACACAACGTATACATACTTACATGTTCCTCCATAAAGAAAATCACACATGAACTGCCACTCTCCCATTAACAAACCCCAGTTCTCGTTATTTCTTACACTGTGCATTTTTTACAAAATATTTTTGCTGATTCTTATGACTGTTACTTTTTTTTTTTCACATTTAATTACTCTGCGGCCAGAATACAGCATCTGTCATAATACTGTAATAATAACATACTGGAGGAACATTCTTTCAACTGGGTACTCTGTATATAGCTGAAATGACAAACACCTGCTTGACTTATTAGCTGCAATTAGTTGGGGGGTTTTCAGATATATTTATGTAAAATATGGACATCTGAGGAGTAAAATGGTTTAATGCAAAATTGTCTATGTTTAGTTGTTCACAAGGGAAAAACCCCATTATGAACATGCCATAATACAGTGCTGTGAGGTCTGTTCTGATGCCTTTGCGGCGCGACGTTCCACCTGTGGCCAGACGCAATTGGGCCGTGGGGCCGATATGAAATGTGGAAGCTATTTGTTCCTCCTCCACACTCGGCTGCTCTGCCCCTGTCTGAAGCGCCAGCTCCACGCCGGCAGGAAATCGCATTCAGCCGCCGGAGAGATAACACATAATGCAAAAAAAATGCCTCTCCGCCTGCCTGTGTCCTCTGCCATGTTATCCCTCCATTCCTGACACTCTTTCACTCTGCGCCCTCTCGGCCCCCTACCCAGCCACCCACATCTCTCATTTCCTCCCTGGAACAAAGGAACAGGACCCCAAAAAAATGAATAATGAAAGATTGGCATCAATGTTTTATGAAGTTGCCGCTGAATTATTTTGAAGGTGAGGGAGGATTAATGAAAATATCACTTATTTATTTGTGTCTAGAGGAGGCAGAAAGATTGATATTGTGAGTGAGTGTATTCAGAGGTGGACTCCAGGCTATGGCCGCCTCACAAGGCCTTTCCCTTGCGCTGAGCGAACACAGACTTTTACACAGCCGACTAAACCCCAATGGGCTTCAGTATGCTTAGTAAAAGCCAGAGTGAGCACAGAGAAAATTTCATTTAGCATGCAGAAAGTTGATCTTGTAGGAAAAGAATAAAACATTTATCTGAATTAAAAAAAAAAAAGTAAGCCACAATCTTAAAAATAAAGGTTCCTCAGATGTTCTTGACTGGGACACGTTGTTCTAGGATCCATAATGTCCTGGAAAAAAATGATTTTTAATGAAATGTGTTAGCTGTAGTATGTCAGCCTTGTTAAAAGTTGTAAATACAATTCACTCCTCACTCTATAAGATCGATGTATGGATGCAAAACGGGGCGATTTCCATAGCATTGTTTTTCTGATTTCACAAAACCAAATGTATACACATATAATCACCTACATTACCAACAACAGTTTAGCCTCATCCATTCACACTGTAGGACTGTTTCAGTCTGGACTGCTTTTTATGTACAGTGATCAGCCACACCATTAAAACCACTGACAGGTGAAGTGAATACTATTAATTGTCTTGTTACAGTGACAACTGTCAAGGGGTGGGATATACTCTGTATTAGGCAGTAAGTGAACAGTCAGTGTTTAAAGTTGATGTGTTGGAAGCTGGAAAAATGAGTGAGTACAGATTTGAGCTACACTGACAAGGGCCAAATTGTTATATGGGTGTTCCTGGTATGCAGTGGTCAGGGCCTACCAAAAGTGGTACAAGGAAGGACAACCGGTGAATCAGCTACAAGGTCATGGGTACCCAAGGCTAAATATTGCACATAGAGACTGAAGGCTAGCCTGTGTGGTCTGATCTCACAAAGAAACTCCAGTAGCACGCATTGCTATAGCGCTAGCTATAATAGAAAGTTATCAAAACACACAATGCATCACAGCTTGCTGCATACGAGGCTGTCTAACTACAGACCAGTCAGAGTACCCATGCTGACCTCTATTCACTGCTCAAAGCACCTACAATGGGAACATGAAAATCAAACGTGGATAATGAAGCAATAAAAGGTTGGCTGGTCTGATGAATCACATTTTCTTTTGCATCATGTGGACAGTGGACAGTCTCTTCATGACAACAGTATTCCCTAATGGCAGCGGCCTCCCTCAGCAAGACAACAGACTGATGAAGAGTTAAGAGTGTGTACTTGGCCTTCAGATCTCAATCTGCATCTGTATGGGGTGGGGTGGGGTGGGGGGGGTTGGTGGGCGTATGTGTATTTCAATGGAGGAACTTTTTTGTTTAAGTGCTCAGTAAAAAAAAAAAAGTTCAACCTGAAATGTTTTTTTCAATTGGGGGGTGGGGTGGTTGGGGAGATGGGTGTACTTCAATCAAAGTGTTCAATTAAAAAAGTTCTTCCATTGAACCGTTTTACACGGGACCTAAGTGCATTGTTTGAGGTGGAGTAAGTGCCAAAAACACTAAAGAATATACAGATAAAAATAAAGACAGATGGATTTTAAATCATTATTCTACATATTATTACCAAAATATTCCAAAAACACAAATTGAAAAGGAAAATACTTGATAAGTAATTTATTTAAAAGGTCATGTGTAGTATGAAAATGTTTTCTCATTGGGTGCGGAGGTGAGGTAAAGATATCTTTTATGTTAGCTTTAGAAGCTCTGTTCTGTGGCATCTTGCCAAATAATGCTTTTTAGCTCCTTTATTTTCACAAGCGTATCTTGAGAAAACTTGAGAAAGCCTGAGAAAAGTGATGATAAATCCATCAGACACCTTTATTGGGATACAAGCACTGAGTCATAAGAAGGGTTAAGGTCCACACACACAAACACACACACACACACACACACACACACACACACACATACAAATAGCCTTAGGGGATGTGCGTGAGCTGCATTAGGCTTAAAATCACAAGAAAGAGGAATAAGACTGAGCAGGTGCTTCTACAATGTCTGTTCAGTATAACACGCACTACATCTGAGCTGCACATGTACATTCACTGACACACATCTCAGCCCACACCTGAGCTTTATAGACAAAGTCACAATCAGCCCAGCTGTGTCCATGCTAGCGTAGCCACTAGAGCCCCCAGCCTGCTGACTACAGCCTCCTATAGGCCCTCCTGCTGTGAGATTACAGCACCGCCATCCTTCACTGTCTGCTTATGACATCCAGTCTGAGCCGGGTGACTTTCACTTCCACCCTGAGTGGCTCTGTGGCTTGTGCATCCACCCTCACCCACCACTGCTGCTACTGCACCCGGGAGAACTGCTTCAGCCACTCCAACACTCCGCACTTTAGGCTTTAGACTACAAATGTGTATTAGGGTTTGGCTGACAATTAAAACATTCTGGGGCTAAAAATTCTAACAAGACTAACTTAATATTTTACATTTCCATTAAACAGTATTTCATGGATTGATAAGTGTCCACTGTCAACTGTGAATTGTGAAATATGACGATGGGCTTTTAAATTCAAATAAATTGCAAAAACCTAAGAAAATCCTAAATAATTTTGCAGTGTCACATTCTGTTAAATACTAATTAAAACAAGATTACTTTATCTAATTTTTCCAATTCTCTTCACAGAAAAATGTGCTTGTGTTATTGTTATTTTCAAACATAATGTTAGGTATGAACACATTTCAACGTCAAGTCAATGTCAAAGTGAACTTTATTGTCATCTCAGCCAAATATATGTATACAATGAGACGAGACAGTGTGGCTTTAGATTTTACAGACTACAAAACAAACACATATAAATAAACTATAAATATAAACTCTAAACTAGAAGTAAGAATGCATAATTTGGAACAAGGATGTGCAATATAATATAAGGTCTTTGTATTTGTGCAAAAGATCAGCAGCAGTTCAAAATAATTTTGAATATGTTTTGTTAGTCTAACAATCATGGTGTTACCCAGATCAGTCTGCAATACTTTGCTGCAATAGTGTTCAACAGGGGTACTTAATATCAGACTGCCCTGTGGCACAACTGTCTGTGGTTTTGTTCTCCAGTTTGAATCCTGGTTAAGCCACATACAAAAACGTATTTATATGATGTTTCTTTATTTGTAAAACTAAAAAACTATGAAATAACACTACAAAAGTATACAGTGAAAGGGGAAAAAACCCAAAACAAAACTATGAATTGTATAGCGGTACATTTCCAATAGGACTGAAGAAGTTCCAACTATACTGAAATCTTGCTGGCTGCAGAGAACTACTTATTTAGTTAAACATTTAAAAACAAATTTACAGATCACAAATTTCAAGCATTTAATAATATGCTTTAGGATGAATCAAGCTCCTCCATTGGTTTGTGAACTCTTTACTGAAGGATTCACTACATATAACAAAGTCTGTTCATGATTGTGCAGTTCCAACATGTCACCTATAACATACTACCAAAATGAGCAAAAACAGCATTGTCTTAATTAAAAAGGTGTTTATGTCATTTTGTGACAGTATTTTGATATCAATGGCTGAAGGTTTAGCTCGCTATTGGTGGGTTCCAACTTCTGGCTGGTATTGTGTGTGCCTGTGAGAGATTGATGCACTGGTACTTGTGATTGAAAACCTACAGACATAAAGCTGTCAAAGGGCTAGTTGGACAGAGGCGGTGGGGTCAGAATGTGCACCTGTTTCCTGTCCCACTCACGCCTCCCCCATCCCACACTTAATAGGAAAACAGGAGGATTTGTTTCTGCGGCCTTGAGACATTGGTGTTAAATCATAGAGTGACACAGATACTGAGCTGAGACCCTGAGCAACCCCCTCCCCCACACAAATACACACTCGCATGGATAAATACACAAACACACACACTCACTGTTTTCTGTAGCTTTAGAGCAGACAACACAATGTGGCATGGGTAAACAACTGATGGACTTGGGTTTTGGATTCTCAGCTGCTGTCCTCACACTATCTTCTTTACTCTCCTCTTATTTCTCACAGAGATCTAGCAGGACAGTTCAGCACCCTGGACAGCGCTTGCTGGAAGCTAGGTCTGATTCATCCAAACAGCTGTGATCCCATCTCTCTCTCCCTCAGAAACACAAAACTGACCACTCCAAGCTCTGCCTATAAATGTGTCTTTTTAGCAGTTGTCAATAGGTTGGACAAGCTTTTCAGAACTCTAATTTTCAGCAGCACACAATTCAGTTTTTGGCAAATCCCCTGAACTCTAAGGAAAAAAAGGGTTAAACTAAAAAAAGGTTCTTTCACACATAACAAAAGCAGAACCTTTTGGGGGCTAAATAGAACCACTGCTACTAAAAGGTTCTTAAAGAATCATATAGATGAGGCTCATCATCTCCATAAAAGAACCATTTAACCAAGAGTCATTTGGATGAACGGACTGAGGAATGGACAGACTAAAGAACCGTTGGACAGGTAAATTAATGGACACATAAAATAAATAGAAATGCTAAGTTAGTAAATTGTAGTTCTGTTAAAGATCTGTGAGTGGGAGGATACACATCAGCCTTGTTATCGGTGTGGTTGGTGCTCATTAAGAGCTACCGAAGATTTGGACAACACAGTTAGTAGACACCTGGGAAGTTATTCACTGTGTAAATATATACTGAATGCCCACAATAATAAAATTTACCTAATTTGAATGGTAAACCGAGGTTCTCTGATTGGTTCTCTGGAATTTCAGTTTCATTAGCATAGTGACAAGTTTTTCACTGTCAGTGCTTGGTTCTGTGGTATGGCATTTCACACAAGAAACTGAATGATTTGTAACTCTAAACAAACATCGTTATAGTCCAGTATGAAAAATGTACGTAATATGGCATCAAGTAGAGAATGCAATGTCCCATTATGAGCGGGATTTAGGCCTACGTCCTGTAAACCTTGTCCAACAGCGGCTCTGAAGGAATGCATTGGAAGGCAAAGACTGGATAGTTTAGTTAACAGAAACAAATGCATTTAACAGAGGTAATCATGTCTATCTACAGTTTACGCTTTTTTTCTGACTCTTTCACTCTCCTAAGTGCTCCTGTGCTCTTCTCGACACCTCTTGCTCTCCAACTCTCTCCATTTTGATGCAGCGCTGCCCACATGACTTTTTCTCTCTTTTCAGCCGATAGAGCAAGAGAGCAGTGCTTAGACTGGCTACACTCCACTTACATTTCTCTTTGAGTTTCACTCGCCCTCCCTCTTCGCCCACCCACCCACACACACGCGTGCGCTCTATGTGCTGGCACTTGGAGGTTCTCTCCCTCTGGGCTGCACTCCATTTTATTTGAGATTTGAAGTGACCTTTCTGATTCAGCTGCAGGTCCTCCTCTTATGATTTATGTGCCCAAACAAAGAGCAGTGCGGCGAATTTTAACCAGAGATATCGTGTGTGTGTGCATGTGTGTGTAAGTGAGTGAGGGAGAAAGAGAGAGAGAGCAAAGAAGCATTAGGAAAAAAGTGTGTGTGAGAGAAACTAAACCAGAGTATAAAAAAGTAGAAAGAGAGGAAACAAGAGAGGTTGAAAAAGAGAGAGAGAGCAAGAGAGCAAAAAAGGTAAGAGATAAGGGAGAAGGAGAATATAGGGGGAAGTGAATTACAGTGGCAAAGCAGCAGTAGAGTGAATTCACATGTGCTTTCCTCAGCAGAATAATCAGAGACACACGCCACTCACATTCATTCTGCCTTTACCGCCTCTCAGAGCACACGCACTTAAGCTTACAAATTGCATTAAATATCTATCAGCAGCCCTGCTTTGAGATCAACCCTTGCATCACACACACTCACACTCATCCATGGACCAATGTCAGACAACAGCTGAAATGTCAATAATCTCAACTATACATTTTCTTTTATGCTACCCTTCAGGCAAGTGCTGTCTGATATACAACATCTATATCAATGCTGACATCACACAACAATATTAACTTTTGCCATTATAGATACTGATAGATGAGGAAAACTGCTTGTGACTTGCCGGACAGTGTAACACTAATCATTTTGTATTCTCAGAAGTAAAAAGCTGAAAAAAATTAGCAAACATGTTGCTTTTAATTTTTTTAACCAATTAAAATAGAATTCAGAATTTTCTCAGCTTCTCTCTGTTTAACAAGTTCCATTATAGGTTATATCACTTATCCAGTCCAGGATTGGCTGGAATGGCTTTTGGGCAATTCAGAAATGTTTAAGGTTGATGGAACATTGAGTTATTCATTCGTTCATTTTCTGGGCTGCTTGTCCTAGCCAGGGTTCAGGGGTTGCTGAAATTTATCTTAGAACTCATAGGATAAAAGGTGGAGAAACACCCTGGACAGGTTACCGGTCCACTGCAGGGCAGACACACAGACAAACACATATTCAGACACACACAGTCACACCTAGGTGCAATTTATTATCTCCAGTTCGTCTGGCGCGAATGACTTTAACCTGTGGAAGGAACCCGGAGCTCCTGGCAGTAGAGCATAAAATTCAGAACATTGAAAGTAGATGTTCATTGAAGAGGATTTTCATAGGCATTTCTAAAAATCATTCCGATTGGTTTTATGTGGAATGGGTCATCGCTGTAGTGGTGATGGGGACCAGGGCTTGTGATATCTAAAAAGGAACCCACACATGCTTTCAGTGTTTACTCTTAATTATTTGATTCATTAATGAATGAATTAATTCAATAATTAATTTCTTCATTTATTTCTAAAGTGGATAATGTAAAAGCAGTACATCTGAAAAGGGGGGTCTGTTTGGGGACTATTTTTACATTTGAATACCCTGCATGGATCTCTCTGCCCGAAACATATTTCATAATATGTTTTAGGCTAAAAGCTAATGGCAGAGCTTTTTATTTGACACAGTGGCACACAAAATGGCACACAATGGTACACATCAGATTTCATATAAAAACTTTCTGAGAGGTAGCTTTAGAGGCTGGTTCCCATCACCACCACAATTAACAATTTAGTGACACTGCAATTTTCCCTAAAATCTTCTCTCGTTTCACATCATGCCACTCTTTCTTCACATCTTAACAATTATTTTCATTCGACAAAAACTAGAAAAGAGGTCAAATTAATTCATTTATCCAATCTTCAGATAAAGATAATAAAGACATTATGCATTATTCTAGCAGATGTGGTGTGTTTAATAGACACTAAGAGGTATGGACCTTAATTATATAGGAAATCTCAGCTGAAAGACATGGCCAATATAGGTCAAAGTCATTCAGTCATACTGTTTGTTATTCTTTATGAAGGTATGTAATTCACATACAACATGGACTGATATGTGTACTAACAGTACTTATACTTCAACTTTTGCCCTCTAAAAAACTACCAACAAAAAAGGCCAAAGCAGCATGGTTCATAAATGATAGGAATACAACAAGAACAAGAACACCACCACATTATCAGGTATAGGACTGTGGTAACAGGGCCACAGAAAGTCAGCATACATCTATGCTGACAAATCCAAGCAGGATTGTGTTAGCATGATAACTAGCAAATAAGCCTTTAAGCTATTAAACTATTTAAGACTTCACCAATAATACACAATTTAAAATTCATAACACTGGTCAAGACATTTTCTCTCTTTTCTTCATGCGACTCCCATTTACCAGGTTTATCCCTGTTACCCAGCTCAGCACCCTGTTACAGTTTCTAAATCCACCCATGAAGAATGACATCTACAGTCAGATTTTACAGTCTGTTTTCTGGCAGAAATGTAGAAATAACTCTTTCTGGTCTTTGTTAAAGTGTCCACATCATAAAAAATCAAATTTTCTTCACGCTTTTCAAATCCAAGAGAATAAGTAAATTGGTTAAAGTTTCAAAATATGCCCATTTGGTTCATATCAAATAGCAGTTAAAACAGGCCCATTTGGTAATTAGCAGTTATGATTAATATTACAGGACAGACAAATGAGTTGAGTGAATTATAGCAGTTTGCAAAGCCTGAATGTGCCTGTCGGAGATTCCTCTGTCTCTCACCTCAGTGAAACCTTTAATCAGAGATGGAGACACAAGATGAGCAGCCAAACAAAATGGGCCTTGATTCAGCTTCTTGTAACACCTAAGAGTGGGGAAACAGCGGCGGTGCCAACCCAAATATTACCCTCTCCTGGTCCTGTGCTTAAGCCTGGCAAGACAAATGACACTCATTCCCGGACCATGCATTTAATCACAGCGTCTGATAATTAATGCTACACCCCATTGCCCAAACAAATATCTTTGTCAAGGTGCTTGTTGCTGTACAAGTCCTTCTCCTGTTCTCAAAGGCACGATAACAGCGACGCTATAATTGCCTCCGTCCCAAATACTCTGCCATCTACGGCACCGATTCATCCCGAAAAGACCTCTCCTCCGTCCAACAAGTCCATAAAATATTTTATCACTCTGACGTTGGCTAAACTTTAATAAAGCACACGACCTTGTGGGATTGCACAGGGGAGAAATGAGGTTTCGCCCGTACTGTCGGCAGATGCAGCTCTCTGCCATGCAGGGGTCCTTATCACAGCCCTACTTAATTACCTGCTTTAATTTGAACAGTTTTTAAAATGACCCCCGCACCAGCAGAAGACAGGCTGGTTTAATTAAACAAATGAATTCTGGGCTTATCTAACAAGATCAAAGCACTCATTTGTCACAGTAATAGTTAAGAATGCTGATAATATTATCTATGGACCTCGAAACGGGTTTTACCGCACAGGAGGACGAGTGATCTAATCTAACGCTTCTGCTATGATATACATAGGCTTAAGAACGCCTGTTATATCAGATTAGGAGAAAGAGACAAATTTGTTTGTGAGCTCATGTACAACCAAGTCTTCATAAAAGACTTCTTTATCACCTAATGAGAGAATGATTTAGCCGCAGCTCCCTAAAATATGCTGCATATGTTTGGGATATTTTCCTTGAGGACTAATAAAACTTTATTTCTAGAGGGAATAGAGGTTGTAAGCCACCAGCAAAAAAACAAAAAACCCTTCTTGTAAGAGCTTCTCATTAGTATAATGATTAAGCTTGCTTATATTTATTCATACATTGAACCTAACCCAAGGACTTCAGAGCAAAATGGCATACATTGATCAGCCATAACATTAAAAACCACCCATCTAATATTGTGCGGTTCTCTTACTCCGCCAAAATGGCTCTAACCTGTTAAGACCTCTGAAGATGTGCTTTGGTATCTGGTACCAGGACATTAGAAGCAACTTGTGAGGTGGGAGCTCCATGGATTGAACTAGTTTGTCCCGCACATTCCACTGATGCTCAATCAGGTTGAGATCTGGGGAATGTGAAGGTCAAGACAAAACCTTGAACTGATGGTCATGCTCCTTAAAACATTCATGAACAATTCTGCAGTGTGACAGGGCACGCAGCTGGTTTGGGTTATTTTCTGGGTTTTCAAATAGGTTTAGCTGTTCAATAAAGTAGAACTGGTTGTGTGTTAATGTTATGACAAGGATAGTAAAATGCTTTGAGGGTTTTAAAGAGTAATGTTGAAATTAAGAGTAGTGATGATATTTCTCAGATGAGTAAAGTAATTTGATTACAATTACAGTTACATACCTTTTATAGTAATCTCTAATTGGCTAGATTGGTTAGGATCATTTACACCAGGAGGCTGGTGGCCTAGTGGTTAGGGAACTGCCCCTGTAAACAGAAAGTCGTGGGTTTGAATCCCAGGACTTTTAGTGGCACCACTGAGGTACCCTTGTGCAAGGTACCACGCACACACACTACTCCCTGGGTGCCCTGTTGGTGGGAACCCCTTGATTCACTTGGTGAATGGGTTAAATGCCATTTTCAAAGTATGCACAGAAAGAAACAAAAATAGAACCTTGGCTTCCAACATCTGAATTCAGCTACGCATTGCTGACACTGGTGTTTAGTCATACTCATCTATAATTTGTATAAATCCTCCTAGAAAAGGACTGGCAATGTAATACTGCGGAGCTGCACATGTAAGGTCACTATGCTCAATACCCCCCAGAAGACCCCAGATAACTGTAGAAGTCAATCTGTGTGCTGCCACAAGGACAGAAACCTGGGAACTCACACACAGCAAACTTGCCAATGAATATTTTCACACCCCTGTTTCTCTCTGCATGGAATAGAAGGAGGGGCCCACTCGGCAAGTCAGCTTTGCTTTCCAGCTTGCTTATCAAGACTTACATAACCTATGTTGTGCAACAATGTGAGGAGTGTGAGCGAAGACGCCTGCCCAGCAAAACGAAGAGGAAGTCCCTTCATGCATTACTGCGAATTGGCAATGGATGCACGCAACGAGTCATTGAGGATAGAGAGACTCTGCAGTGGCATATGAGGGAAAACAGAGAGAGAAAAAGAGAGAGAGAAATAGAGAGAGATTAGGACCCAGAGGAGTGCTGGGAGGGGAAAAAAGCCTCTTAATGGCCGTCCCTCCTGCTACATGCTAGCGCACAAACGTTTCGCAGTGCACCCAGCACGCTGCAGACTAGCGGAAAATTAGCATCAAACTACCAGTACATTAGTGCCCTCTTTCATCTCCAATCATCTACATCAGGAGGTCCTCTTCTACTCAAATTTACCACAACAAGACGGCCTACTGCTAGCCACACACTGCATATAGCATCTACTCATTTATCCTTTATGGTCCAGACGAGGGTGTTATCATGAATGTGACAACAGCATGCTAGCATTAAGAAGCTGTTTTGATGGCTTGGCCTAGTAGCTAGTCGCTGTTTTGTTTCATAACAAGGAAAATTGGTGATGATATAATCCTGTTAAGTGGAAAATGTGTCAATTTAAGGTGCATCTCTAATCACTTGTTATCGTGTTAGCATAATGTCATAATGTCGTTTCTACAGACGTCTGAAAAGGAGGTTTGAGATGAGTGTCTCCAATCTGTTGAGCGGCGTTGGTCCTATTATATTAATAATCCTCCGCAACAGCTGAGGACACAACAGCGACAGCAGCATGACAAATAATACCTGCTCAACTGCACACTCGAGATGTTTTACACCCTGATCAGAAGCCTTAATGAGCTGCTCCTGGGCGGGGGAGACATAAGGAGAAAGAGAGAGAGAGAGAGTGGTAGGAACATAAAAAGAGAGCGAGAGAGAGATGTATGTGACTAAGTGAGTCCCTCACTCCTCTTCAAAAAGCCTGAGGGTGGAGGAGAAGTCTCTCCAGGATCCAGCAGGCTGCAAAACGTGGACGTGCAGCAGTTCCTCCAGCAGATAGAGACAGCTGCAGCCCTGACAGCCTCTGACAAATGAGAACCTGTTAAAGCTAAACAGCTCACTCTCGGTGCCCCTCACCCCAAATAAAAGAGCTCCCACGCGCTCACACATGCACACGCGCTTACACAGCCAGGCTGAAGAGCTGTCAGCCACACGAAAGTAGAGAAGAGTGGATCCCCTCCGGCTATGACATCACACATATAGGTGTAGAGCAGGCCAGCAGGCTGCACCCCAATACAGCATCCATCAGACGACAGAAGGAGGGGGGGTGCGGTTGAAAAGGGGGGCTAGCAGAGCCATGACCTATCAGAACCATGACACATTAAAGCAGAGAGAGAGAGGGAGAGAGAGCGAGATAGAAATACTAGACATGTGAGGAAAGGGGTCAGAGACACTATACACATACCAATTGAAACAATGAAACCACTCACAAGTAAAGTGAACTCACTGATTATCGCATCAATGGGAGGGAAATATTAGGCAAAAAGGGAACAGTCTTACTGAAGATGATGTTTTGGAAGCAGGAAAAATGGACAAGCCAAAGGAGCTAAAGCACTTGAACAAGGTCCAAACTGTCATGGACAGATGCACCTCCAAAACTGCAGTTTTGTTAGGGTGCTCCTAGTATGGAGTGGTTAGTACCTATCAAAAGTGGTACAAGGAAGGACATCTGATGAATCAGCAAAAAAGCACCCAAGGTTCATGGATGTGTGTCGGGAGCGAAGGCTAGCCCATCTGGTCCGATCCCACAGAAGAGCTACTGTAGCACAAATTGCTGGCTAAGAAAGAAAGGTGTCAGAGATAACAGTGCATTGCAGACTGGTCAGAGTGCCCATGCTGACCCCTGTCTACCACCGAATTGCCAACAGTAGGCATGTGAGCATCTGACCTGGACCACAGAGCAGTGGAAGAATGTTGCTTATCCTGGTCTCTTCCCATGGTAAATGAACCATAAGCAACCTACCATCCACATGTTGTAGAAGAACTGTGATTCACCAGACCAGACTACATTCTTCTACTCCATCATGACCCAGTTCTGATGCTCTCATGCCAGTAGTAGGCACTTTTGGCAGCAGGGTTCCAACACCTTCTTAAACATCAAATTCAAATACTTCTCAAGGCTTTTCCGAGCACAATTTCCTCAAATTCAAGGACCCAACACATCACAGTTTCAGATACAGATTGAGGGTAATTACTGTTCGACTGTTTGCTTGATGTTAGCTTTCTCACTTGCTAGCTGCTATTTAACCTGCATCATTAGCCTTCAATCTCTCAGGCACACACGTGACTACTGCATGTTCTCGAGGCATGTGGCGCATGAAACAAGGACGCACAGATGGTGGGAGACACATGCAGACAGCACAATGTAGTCTATTTACTACTATTAAGTTTTAAAAAATCAAATTAACTTCAGCTTCTATTACTGCAAAGATATTAATATTCAAGCAATTTCAATAACCTGTGTCTATTTCAATGTCTTTTTTTGTCTATTATTAAAAACATGAAGGTTTACAAACTTTACAAAAAAGCACCTGTGGGAACAGCGCGTTGTGAACTGTGTGTTCTGACACTTTTCTATCACAGGCATATACAGAAATGTTATAATATAACTTCTATAATGAGTAACTGAGGGTTGGCAATTTGGCCAAAATATATTTTGAAAAATCACAATAAACAGGGTCTATGTCATGAGTTTCAGTCTTTTTTCCTAAGTTTCAAAATAAATTGGAATGGAGAAACAGTAATGATAACAGAGCAGAACCATTTTAAAAAGACTAAAAATGGTAAGCAGAGTTTTTAAATTAAGCCCTACACATACTCTGTAAATGTTTACATTTTTAACAAACTGGTGATACATAACAGTATTAGATTGGGTTGGGGGGTCGATTTGAGGTTAAGGTACGAACTGGGGACCAGCTGAAGTTAAAGGAATTTTGTTACATGTAAGTTAAAGGCAATTTAAGTCAAAGCATATGAAATGTTGTATTCAATTAACGTGTTAGCAGTATGTTATACATTTATTACTGTCCAATTAGGTTTTCAGATTCTTTCTAATGTTTTTTTTGGTACATACAGTTGCTCAGTGCTGTAGAAGTACTGACAACACCCACTATATATTTAGAAAAGTGCATTATTACACAATTTATCAAGATAATGCTAACATACCATCACATTGCCCACTCCTACTCTCAGCTATTACTCAAATATAGACTATAATGTCTTCTTGGTTCCTCTCCCTTTGTTGCTGCCATCATTCAAACAGATTTTTTCTTTTAAGGTGCATCAAATCAATGGAAGTCATATAGCCCCCAACACCCCATTTCTTGTAATGTATCGGATCTCCCGAAATGTGCATTGAATCAATATGTAGACAACGACTGCTTTTTTGAGTAAACCATGTGTCAACAATAAAAATTCACAATGACATTATTTCATTATTGATGTTGTCAACTTTGTTGACTCATCCTAGCAGTCTGGTTATCAATCAGCCGCAGGGCCACTACATTACTACGCCAAATGCGTATATGCACCGCACTTTCAACGCTGTCAGAATATTCAAGGTTGTTCATTTTCATGTCGGGTGAGATGTAACAAGTTATAACAAGGCCTAGATCAAAGTGAATGGCATCTTGATGACAGACGTTAGCAGAGAGCTGTTATGCGACCACCTAGCGCACACACACGTGAACACACACACACACACAGCTGTTGCTCCTTATTCCACACTGTGGGGGTATGAGAGAGGAGGAATGATGGATGGATAGTAAGAATTCACATTACTTGACAGATGGGCATTGGATTGCCATCCCCACAGTAATCATCTATGAGACTATGGAACATTCCCACTACAAGGTATACTCACTCTGAATGACTAGGACCAGGAGTGGCTGGCTTATTATGAACAAACTGTAGTTTGAAAGCGTCTGTATGTTTTACATATGGGAACAATGTACTCCATTTACACCTTTTACATTCCCTTTACAAATCTACAGTCATTTGGCAGATGCTTTTATCCAAAGCGAATTGCAACATTTTCTTGTTTAGGAGATGTGTGATGTGATAACAAATCAGTGGCACTATTCCTTACACAGGAAGAAATTAACACCGGTGTTCGTGGTCTTGAATTCACACTCATTTGTTTAGATGTTTTATAAAAGAAAAGAAATCAAATATGCTGGAACTTGACTGATTAGCAATTGAAAATTGTTAGAAAAAGTAAACATTTTGCTGATCTTAGGGACTTATTTCAAGTACTTTAAATGTCTAAATGGATATGAAAGAAGTAAAAGCATTTTTTTACTTGGAGTTCTCTTGTAAACTGAATATTAGTATTTCAATTCAATAAAACTAGTTTTTGAGAAAAGCACAGACCTTCCAAAATAATAATTACCCATGATTACTTGAATAACTATGAATAATTGAACTATGAATAATGAACTATTCTGCATACCTGTGAAAAAAAAATACTTGGGAAAAATTCATATTAATGTAATATTAAAAGTACAAAAGCTTGTTTCTTCTCCAATAAAGTCACTCTTTTGCTTAAATTAGTTTAGATCTTGAATGATTTTAAATAAAGACATGTAGAATCTGTTACCATTGTTTTAGTCGTTTGCCAATCCCTGCTTTTATTAGACCCCCTTATCAATGCATATTTACTTGTACTATACAATGATGGAAAGGAACTGTAAGAGTATTGTGAACCTAAGGATTGTTAATGAGTTAAAGACAGTCTAAAGCGGTCTATTATGAGAATACACAGTAGTGACATTCCCCCATCCGTCAGCATGTAGTGGGCATGTCTTACTTGTGGGAGTGTAATATACAGTATTCATGTTTATAAAGAGTAGAACTGGGATTAGACATTACACATACATGTAACACCTATAGAAATAGGACAATAAAAACAGTAAAATGAACCTTTCAGCACATAAGTCTAGGGTCATCAAAACACAGAATACAAATGAAAAATCAAATTTTGGTTTGGCATGCCCAAGTCTAATCATCTAATGCTGATTAATTTTCATAACAACTACCTACTGATATCACTCTGACAACAATATTTTTGTGCATCTCTTTCATTTCCAGCCTTGGTAAATAATTTGAATTCAAGTATGTTATTAAAGATGAGGTGTTCTTAGCACGGTATTTTTGGATTCTGGTGTAAAAGGCAACTGGCCTTTTCGTATTTGCTTAATGGGACTTTCCTTGCAATGTAGAGAATGTTCAGAGTTCAGCAAGGTTCAGAAGAGTCTAACCTCAGTAGGGCTTAATCAGGACCAGGCAAGCTTAGAATCTCAAGAAGCAATAAATTTGCCCTTATGGGCAGTCAGTTAATTTTAAAATGCAGTTGCAGCTCAAGCGCATATCATTCCATTATGAAGGTACACCTCGCATGGGGTTTTTGGGGGCGAACAGGTTGAATTTTAGTTCTCCAGTAGTATCAGTAGGATCTGGGCATATACCTTCAAAAAAGCCCCACAAACCAAAAGCTCAGATCTCAACCACACGTACTGAAAAATTTCTGAAAGCATATTCTTCCCCATCTGTGTCTGAAATTCTCTTCCGTCTAGATAAGGTCAGTAAAATACTCAGACGAGTAGTCCAGGACTTCTAGACCACTGATTCACTACACATTTCATTACAGAGAAAGCATAAACAGAATTGGATTTATTGCAGTGCATTGCACTCACAATCATTGCACTCATAATTTTTATAATATTATTTAAATTTAAATTGAACAGATAAAAATAAATGACATATTGTAAATATTCTGTGACATGATTGATAGCTTGCTAAATATGTCACGTCTGCCACGGGGAAGGAGGACAAAATGTCTCATGTGACACTAGATATTTTACTTGTTTTAAGACATTTTATGTTCGTTCTACTGTCAGATTATTACCCATACTTCAAGAAAGACAATTTTGCTTCCTTCAAGAAATAATGCCTTAAACAAACACAATTATCTGCCAATATCATAAGAAAATGTCTCTACTAAAAATCACTAGAAAACAAATAAAAACTAGAAAACGAACAAAAACATGTTATAAAAACTGTATATTGATGAGATAATATATATGTTTCCATTTTAAACTGCACATACCGATCATCATGTCAGATGCAGAGTTCACAGCAAACTGTCAATGATCATGAACAAGAAGCCATTATGTTATCAGTGTTTTCAAAAAGGTGCATTTTATCTATTTACACAGACACATGGAAAGTAGATGTCAACTCCTGAGAGTGTTTATCCCAAAAAGTACCACATTCAGTGACTTAAGATGCCATGTCTGAGTGGATGGGAGGCCAAAATGCAGAGGACAAATCAAAAATATCTGTCTGTCTGGACAGGGTTTTAGAGCCACAAAGTCTCTGGAAAAGATTCCTACAGAGGTTCAGCTGTACTTCAGTGCAATGCAAACTTGAATACTACAAGTTGAGATTAAATGTGGATAAAAGGATGTTTGTTATTGCACCTTTGTTTACATCAGTCTGAGGCCATTAAAACTCAGAGTTCCAGAGCGTACACCAGATCATGTTGGGTTAAATAGAACTCTGACAAAATCATACAGTATTTACTTTCCCAAATCTCAATGCATTAAGACTTCAAACACGTCTGCATTCTCTGAGAACAACTCTTGTTGGCATCTCTATAACAAAACAACACATTTAAAGAGATAAAAGACAAGTGTCTTTCATGGTGGATATCAAAGAGAATTAGTGTGCCATGAATATCACTAATTACCCTCTCAACCCACCCCCCATCAGCCCTTCAAACACATTACAGCCATGCTGAAGAGCCAGAGTAATCATTCATCATTAAACACAGAGAGAGACCGAGTGAGTGAGTTTATGAGTGTGGCTAACTGAGGTAGGGCACCTACAGGCAGGGCACTTGTTGAATGTGTCGTTATGCAGTACTACAAATTCATGTGTTTGCTCTAGAGATATGCATTCTGACTAATTTTAGTATTCAAGTATCTATAAAAGGAAATATATGAATATTTGGTAAAAAATAAAAAACTGTCTGCCAACATATTAGCTTCTCAAGGTGACACTGAGAAACAAGAAATACCATTTTGATTCAAACTCAAGAGTAGTTATCATGAGTAGTTCTTATCTGAACAATGTGTCTGTGGAAAGGAGCCCCCAGATTTCATATTCTATACCCCACTACAGGATTGCACTTATAATGTTTACATGACTATTTTTATTATAGTCATGACAATGTTTACATTATATTTACATGACTATTTCACCACCTCTCTTTATCCCTTAAAATGGAAGGTTTGTTACTGCATGATATGTAAATAAACTCTGCTCTGATTGGCTGCCCTGTGCTGTGTCTCACTCAAAACAGCAGCATAGACTGGGATTTCCTTTATAACTTAAAATTGAATGGGTGGAGCTAAACTGCCACAGACCACATAGATGAGTATATGAAAAATTAGCTACGTTTGTGACTTCGCTAAAACACTACATTCAAAACAGGTTGTTTTTACAGCATTACTTACCATTATGGACCGCATGGACTGGGAAGTGAAGGGCATGTTTTGAAAATGTTGTTTTACATATTACATCAAACTGCTGGTTTTCCATGAATGGACTTTCAAAGCATACACTTTTTGCAGCAGCCACACTGTCAAATACACTTGACACATTTTCTAGCCATTTAAATAAAAATTCTGATGAAAGATTTTGTGAGAAAGTTTAGAGTAGATATATTCCACCTTTTTTATTCCAGAGTCTGCAAAGAAACACTTTTCGTGGCTATATCTGCACTGCATGATCCAATCATCCACTGATGATTTGTTCAAAACACTTCAAGTCACTTCAAGATTTTACAAAAGACTGGAACTGTAATAACACGCATTAGCTGGGTGCTTCATAACATTTCAAAATGTTTATCTCAGCTCGTAAAGGCTACCTGAAATACACTGAGGTAAATTTGCTTTGCATTCATTAGCTGGCAGTTTCCTACTTCTCTATATGGTGTGTGTTATTCTCTTGTGGCACAGCTGGACTCACTGTTGTCTCCTCTTTTGCTTCCAACATTAACTTAAATTATATGGTAAATTTCATGGTTTCACTGTTAATTCAAAATGAAATGTTTCAGGTTCTGTCACAACCAACTCTGAAAATGTAAACATACTGCCTAAATATACACAGTCAACTCCAACCGTTGCTATAGCTAGCTGCATTCCTAGGTGGTATTCCAAGTAGCTGTTTTTGTTGTGTATGAGCGTGAAGGTTAGTTCATGAGAGCATATAAACCATTTCTGATGTGTGTGAGTATGAAAGGGGGAGGGGGAGCTGGTGAATAGACTAAACATGCCATGTTGCTTCTGTGATTCCTGGGAGTCTTTTTAGTGTCTTATACCTGACTGAAGACATCACAGCTGTTTTTTCTACATTGGCTTTGAAGGTAAACGCAATGTTTTTTTTTTTTAAGATCTGGAATGATGCAGCACTTTTGGACATTAAAAATCAACAAAATGTTCCCACCTCTCTTTAACAGCCCTATTAAAATGTATTGGCCTTCCTGACATTATGTGATGCAGCATAACAAATGCCCAAATAATGATTCCACATTCAAATACTGGCACCCAGAATGGTTGATGGAGTGCTCTATTATCTGTGCACAGCCCTGGTTAGCTCTTATGTTTGTTTATGGTGGTGTGACGTATTGATGGTAAACAGCAGTGAGGTAGGCGGGCACGGGACACTGTATGTGATGTAAGGGACACATTACAAAAACACATTATAGTGCTAAAGGAGCAGGTGGCACGAGGCCACCAGAATACCACTGCAGTAGCTGTGCACGCGCACACATACACACACACACACACACACACAAGACCACCACTGCAATGGGTTAATCTGTAGGCCTCTGATGGAGTGCTCCCTCTCTCTCTCAAACACTCAATGGCTCAGTGATCACTTTAATGGACTCCGCTCAGCCTCAGTGTCCTCTAGCAAAGACACTGAGCTCTCTGTTAATATGGCAGCACAGAGGAAGGACGGAAAGAAAGCGAAAAAGGAGAATCGCTCTCCTTCTCCTTTTTTCCTAATTATAGACCTCATATTTCTCCTACGGTATCTCTGTGTTTTAAAACTCCATCTGGGTGACCTCAGCACTGGCTGGAGAGAGGACCTCCTGCGCTTGTTTAAAGCAGCTCGGAGCCAGGATGGGCTCCGAACCCACTGTAATACTCTTTGCTGGATTGGTGAATCCATCTTAATCAGCGGTGCTTTCTCCCCTCTCGCCAGCACACACTATGGAGCTATTTCAATGCCAGCGCTAAATATTGCTCAGAATAATGAAATATTATCAGCTTCCAAACAAGACCAGACATCCGGCATTGACATTCAGCTATTGCATTTTTTTTCCAGGGACCTTAGGCTGTTTTCATGCCTTTCAGACAGCTGATTGCATGATCATGCCATCACAAAATTCAAGGTTCCAAATCAGCGCAGCCAAATTGGCCAGTATTGTTCGCTAAATTAGAGAATCAGTGACTGCATCTACCTTGTTAATTATACCCCAAAGTATAGTTCTTTAAACACCAGTCTGCAGAAATCTCACGCCCACCACCCCGCTGTTTAAGCTCACCGCTATGACTGTCATCAGCACTGACATTTTATTTTGCAAAATGATGCAACATTCAGAACAATTTAAACAGCAGTAATTTGAATAGCAGATTTACACCTGTAAGAATTCAACAAACAAGTTGCGGTGACTCATGGAAGAGCAGAGCAACTCTGTTTTTCAGTTTATGCCCATAGCAATCTGGATAAGCTCAAGTAGTGAACCAATTAAGGATGAGTGTTTTAACCATTTTCCAGGTACCTGATTATCTACATATTTAAACAGTGTTCAGATATCAAAGGAAATATTTACATACATAATAAAAAATGAAAACATGAAAAGGTTAGCATTCATTTTTTCTTGCATTGTCATTTTTAGTTCAATGCATGACATTTGTTTTGGTTTAACTTAGTCATTATTTAGTTTTCCAGCCTTTCTTTTTGTTACGTTGCATTTGAAACCACCATATGCAAATTATTTATTTTCTGACGGGCTGCCTTATATTATTCCTCATTCAAAAATACAAGATAATGCGCAATTTATTTCATTGTTGTAATTATAGCTGCACATGTTTAAATTAACTTGAACAAACCCACGCCCACTCATTAAGTAAGACATCATTCATGTTTTATGTTTGCTTCTTTGTAGTAAACCTGCTTATGGGCAGCCTTGGGCTTTTACATCACCTACATAATAAACCTTCAATGAGGCATTCACACATTTATTTAAAACAATAACTACAAAAGATATGGTAGACGTTAGATCAGAAATATACGGGGGCATGACTGTGTTTGCCTTCCTCACCCCCCTGGGCTGGAAAAAGTGCTCTCGCTAAGCTTTTATTGTACTTATTTCAGCTGTTGTTTTCCAGCTTCAAAAATAGAGCAAAAAGTGCAATTCTGTCCTTTAGAATAAAGCCTACATACTTCACCAGGTAAAACATAATAATAAAAAGGGAAACGACTGTTATTTGTGTGTGTGTGTGTCCTTCCTTTTCATTTCCACTGGGAAATCTCTTGAAAGAAATAAATGCAATACAATATTACGCTTTAAGAGGGGGCCTGTAGCTTTCCATGGGGTGTGTAATCCAGCAGCAGGACAGGGGTCAGGATGGTGTAATACTGATTCAGTGGAACGGTGGCTCAGGCAGAACCATAATAATGTTTGTTTTGAAGCACCGGGGAACACAGAGGCTGCAGAATGGGCTCTCCACAAAGCAAGCCTAAAGCAAGGCCAATCAGATTCTTACAGAAACTTACGAATGTGTCACTTGCATGTGGATTTTAATATGTCTGAAGTGTTTGGTGAGGACAAACACAGAACATCAAAACAAACACAGAGCATTCTAGAACTCTGAAAGACGTGTGCAACTACCAATGAGCTACACCATATTTTATAAGAAGTAAAAACGAGAAAATGGTGGATAATGGTACAATGGCATATTTTTAAAACGATAGTTTGCCAAACAAATGTGTGTATGTGTGTGTTTACATACATCTATATGTAAACCAAATGTACCTGATCACTCATGCTTGGTTTGCAAAGTTTGTCTCTCTAATTTAGCACTGAAGCTATGCAGCTAATGTTGCAAATTAGTATTGTACCTAACCTTGTACCTAAATCATCACACACTTGCCCCACACTGCTTTAAGTAGGGGTGCAACAAGTGAATATTCACATTTTCGATAGTTGAGAGACAATAACTAAATTAGGAAAAAGCTGTTTTTGTTTGTTTATTTTTTATTCACATTTACCCATTTTTTTCCAATACTGAATGATTATATTTTTCATTTTTATTTTTCATACATTTAAAATGAAACACTGTAGGGTAATGAAAACATATTCACAAGTTAAAATAGATTAAAATGTCGATCCTGTGCAATATGGAACCCTAAACATCTTGTTGGCCCTGAGCAGGCTGCCGCTGAAAAAAGAGCATCTTTTTAACCATCACTTTAAAGAGAAACACAACATTTAGGTAAGTTTTGATAAGGTTTGTAAGCCACTCAAAACCACTTCATACCAGTAAACTCAGCTACATTAACTTTAACTTAGCTAGCCTCCATGCCCTCATTTACTTTTCACAATTAATGCAAATGGGAGCAAGCCAGCAAACAATCTGGGTCTGTAATCAAATTATTTCGAATACTTAGAATAGATATTATTACCTGGAATAGATTTGAATATGTGGTCTCCGATAGTTTGACTGTATGTTATTTAAGAAAAATGACAAGAGTAAGTTACATATGTTGCCTTTTTAAAAATAACAGTGCCACACAGATTTAGAAACCACATAAGCCAGCCTGTTTTGGATTACTTCATGCAGTGGTTCACGCTGCATAACTCTGAAAGTGTGGGCCATTGAGAAACTGTGTAAATTAGACTTTTTTTCACTATACCATCCCTTTGAGACAGCAGAGCTGATTAGCTTCATTCAGGTGTTTGTATGTCTGTAAGACTCCACTAGCGCACATACAAGGGCACCATCTGAGGCTCCACTAGTGCAGATACAAGGGTACCATCTGAGGCTCCAGTGGTGCAGACGCAAAGAGGACCATCTGAGTCCTTTATATTCACGACGCAACCTAGTCTAACACGCACACACTACCAGCTCATCCCTCTCTCTCCTTCTGTGTCACTGTCTCTCACTCACCCATGTCCCTGCACCCAGGCCTTTTGTTCCATTAGAGCACCCAGATGCTTCGCTGCTTACCGAATTACAGACGAGCACTGCCAAGCCAAACCAGATGGGACCAATCTATATTCAGATTAGCTATTTCCTCCGATCCATAATAATCCATGCTGTTGTCCTATAGTCTGACAGTTGGCTCAAACTGATCGCCTGTGTCTTTCCTCATCTCACATTTCACCACGTCACAAAACAAACATGGTGTATAGAACCAAGTCGTGGCACTAGCCTGAAAAAGTCAGTCCTTTAAAGAGCCCATATCCCATACCATATCTTTTTTCCTCTGATGTCAACATATGACAACTCTGTACCAAAATGCTCATTTTTAAATGAGCATTTTCACTCCCTCTTAATCCCTTAGACTTAAACAGGGTCTGTGCCTTAAAGACAAATATATGTTAAAGATCTCTGTTGCAACTGTCCATTATTGTGCTGCTTTCAAAAAGCAGTCCAAGGTGAAACATCCTGAAACCTTCAGTGTGAATGGGTGGGCTGCTATAGGCTGAATAGGAGGATATATGTAAATACAGTGCTCTTTGTAACATCACAAATAATATTTTAAAAAATCATTCAAAACGGTCTGTGTTTGCAGCTTAGTTTCCATGTCAGAAAACTTTACTGATCCCAGAGGAAAATATACAGAGTTTCTGTACAGATCCGGGAGTGAACTGTACATGACGAAACTTTAACTATGTTTACATACTACATCAAGGTCTTTTATTTTAAAAAAAGCAAGGTAAATTTGTTTTTCCATTATATGTGCCCTTTAAGCAATTCCTCTGTTCTGCGGGCTCAAACAAATATCAAATTATGCAATTAGTCTCACTTAGCTTGGCATAAGGCCAGTGCTAGGTGTTGGGAGGCTGATTTCATGAGAGAGGACATGCCTAAAATAAACCGCCTTTCAATGGCCCCTGGCAGAACCGCAGCGATGAGGAGAAAAGAAAAACATGATCGCCGGCTGGATGGCAACTGTTGCTCACTGAGACTAAATCATCATGATTGTATGAGAGTGAAATTTGATTGTTTGGGCTGCATTAATTAAATCAGGGCCCAGAGTTTTAAGGCAGCGCAATCCCCATGCTTCACACTTCATTTATTCACTCTCATCTCTCACTTTTCTGTTAACACGTACGCACACACATGATGTGTCTAAAATATGAATTTAAGAATGAAACCATAAACAAGACTCATATGCAACGACATCTTTACGGGAAGAGAAAAATGAGAGTAAAAGCCATTACATATTGATGCCCTAATTATGCATTCAAAAGTCAGATCAAATAGATTTCGATAGCCCCTGTAGCATCAGGGAGGACAGCTCTGCTAATTAGAAGTGAAGAGTTGGCTCTACAAGGCCAACGAGAAGAGAGGAGTGGAGAAGAGAGGAGAAGAGAGGAGAAAAGAAGAGAGACGAAGTAAGGTGAAGGGAGGGGGGAGAGAAATAGGCATAATTAAGGCCAAAAGGGATTACTTTTAAGGCTCCAGGTTCAAAAGAGCTGGAAAATGCTTGGTCAAGTGTGTGCTCTGCAGATACACGGCAACGCTTTCACTTCTGGTCCACTGTTCATCCTGTTGACTTAGGACAACTGTTTCTCTCCGTCTTTCTCTTCCTTTCTATCTCTCTTTTTATATCTCTTTTTCCTTTATCCCCATTTCTTTTTCTTCGTGCTTCATAATCTTCAGTCTTTCTCTTTCTTTATGTCCTTCTCTCTCTCTGCCCTTTACTCTCTATCTGTTTTGTGAAGTCCTGAGATACCCATAATTCACCAACTAAGGTCAAAGATCATCTCACAAGTGTGCTGAGCGTGCCAAATAAGCACTGCCAAACAGAAAATCTGCATGAGCGCACACAAAACACAAACACACACACACACACACACACACACGTTCACTTGCCCCCACTCAGCATTCAAAGAGTTGCCGATCACCTTCAGAAGGTAAAACTCACAGCACAGACGGGGCCTGGATCCCGCCGAGGCGCCCGCGCCTGCTGCTGCTTATTAAAGCCCAACACAGGGGAACAATGGAGCGGAGCGGAGTGGGCCTGTGGCACGGACAGCAGCTATACAGCAGCATACAGTCAACAGCAGACTGTTGGCCAGAGAGACGCAACGCTCAAATAGTTCATTATAAGATGACACAACCAATTTGTAGCAGGGGTGGTCGCAATCTCCCAAATCGCTCTTGACAAAAGCATTTAGATTAGACTGCTTTTCAGCTAGTGCAACCCTGACATTGGCTGCTACACAATCAAAATGGCAGAATGGAATCAGTTTTAATTCTCCTCCAGGCAAACATAAAACTGTCCAGGTAAGTCATTTAGCGCACACAAGAGAGAGAGAGAGAGAGAAAGATACAGAGAGAGAGCAAGATAGAGAGAGATGGACACTCACTTTAACACCTGTTTATCTCTCTCATACTTCATGGGAAGACTTTTTACTTTTCAGCTCCTTACATTTCCGCCCTTCCGTATTTTCTCTTGCCTGCTCAGTTCATGAATGCTAAAAGTCCCATAAGAACAACAGAGCACTGTGATTGGGGGCACCACATTTTTGCCTCCAGTTGTAATGTCTATCTGAATGGATCACTCCCAAATGAATTCTGCGGATGAAAACATAGCTGCCATGTCATCAAATAAATATAATTTAGTAATTAAAATCTGCCAAAGCTGAAAATCAGGAGTGCTCTGAAGGCGCAAGGGGTGCTAATAAATTGCCCTGGGCGCGTGACCGCAGCTCCATTCCTAACAACCTAATGAACTCCCATCCGGCCCCTCCTCCATTCCACTCCGAACACACTTGCGACACACAATTAAGCAGCAGACGTGCTGTGTTCTGCATTAAGGGCTTGGAATGAGATTGGTTATCACAGAACAGAAGCCATGCGACATGGTTCAGCTCTCTCAGTGCACACCTCAGGACCTCAGGATCAGAGATGATCTGAGCTCAGTGAGGTAAAGTGGACAATGTGTGTAATGGTGTGGACAGTGAGGGGTAGCAGGAATGATCTCACTGGAATGGAATAATGTAAGACAAAGGAAGATGACCAATTTCTGCAGATGGGGAAAAGAGAACACAACTACATTTCATCGAGGTATTTTTGCCACAAATGACAACCAGAGTGATGCTTGGTACTCATCTGATGTTCATATTTACAGTCTCACATCACTTACTTCAACTACATTCAAATAAGTTTAATCAAACCTCTTTAAGCAAGATATGATAGGCTGCAAAATGGCCCAGTAGCTGCATTTTGAGAGTTCTCTGTAGATACTTTGTAGATGCTCAGCTTGTTTTGGTAACATTAAAACAAATGTCAGTTATACGCAACTGATGTAGGTCCATATCCTACATTCTTCTTGCACTTTATTTTTTATGTTTATATGAGTGTTTTTGTACTAAAACAGTCATGATTCATTTACATGACCATTGTTAACGTTTCTGTATTCTTTAGAAATAGACTGACTGTTTTTGTTAATGGGGTTTTGAGACTTGAGTCTTCCCTGCGCTTCACTCGAGAATTAAGTGTCAAGATCCAAGACGTAACTGTTACTTGCAACTCTGTGATTTGTTCTCACCTCTGCTGCCAAGTCATGAGCCTAATTAAAAGCGATCCAAAAATAAGCCTATCATTGACTTATCAATAAGTACTATCCAAAAAACATTTCAAGTTTTTTTTATCCTGAAACTACTAGTGATATTGAGTTAAAGAGCCTACAGAAGGATTTGACCCTACACTGACCTAGCTGACAAAAAGACTTCAAGAAATCCTTATTATATATTCCATACAGCACAGAGGTATATGACTTTAAAATGAATAGTATGTTTAGTGTTGTATTTCTGGTCTATTAAAGCATACTACACACAAAAAATAGATTACAATAATATGAAATTATACAGGTAACACGGGACTTTCATATTCCGTATCAGTGATTTTATAAACATGAAGAGTTAAAAGTCCCAAGCAAAAGAAAAACTGATGGGTGTTTTTTGGCCTTTGAATAGAAATTGAAAAAATAACCCTTCTGAAGCTGTGTCCCAGTAGAGCTAAGGCCAGAGGCTTTTCTCAGTCTGTTCCTCTCTCCATTATCAAACATCTCAGTTAGTGCATCAAGACAGGCAACATTCTGCACACAACTATAGCAACAGTATTGCACTGTGTGGGGGGTACACTTCTCTAATAGTGTAAATAAGAGAGCAAGCACAGCTTTGGGGGGGGGGCATCAGAGAGTTTGTGTTAATAGGTGTGCATGATGCCTGTATCTTTAAGTTGTATTCCTTACAAGTATATGCCTGCCTTTTGACTCAACACTTTGTTTAGATTATTTTATCTTTTATGTTAATCCATGTAAATTATTCACTGTACATGTGTGCATGCATGGGTGGTTTTGGTGATAGGGGGTCCGGGAAGAAAAAAAAAAAAGAGATTTGGACTACACGTCTGGCTGTGAAGCAGGTCCATTTGGAAATGAATCGTTAGGCTAGGCTTTGTTGCTCAAATTACCAGTCCGGTCCTCGTCCTGTTTGCCCTTAATTAACAAGCATTCAATTCCCCTATTAATTAGAACAAGCTATTAGCTATTTTACATCACTCTTCATTTGTCGACAATTAAAAGGCTTATTATTAAAAGCGTGGCACATGGTTAATTGTGCGCGGGGTTCGTCAGTGCCGCACGCAGCAGAACAGCGGACACTCAGGAGGTTTCCAGTCAAAGCGGGACATCATCGCAACCTTTACTGTCTAAAAGAGAAAAAGTTCTGCTATTCTCTGCTGCTTTCCACAGGAGACACACTCACACACTCACAGATGTATATTTAATGTATCTGTCAAAGGTCATACGTCTGAAAGAGACTGTTTGTAATTGGAATATCAGAGGAATATTTGTGTTGTTTTTGTAGTCTAACACTCGACATGGAATTCCCAGTGGGCTCAGGAGCTGCTGTCAGAGTGCGGCTCTGAGGTGGACGGAGAGGGAGGAATCCAGGGAACAGACGGACAAAAACACCTGCTCTGATGTCACTGAAATGTCTCACTCTCTCTTGTTCTCTCGCCCCTTCTCATAGACAAGCACACATACCTATTAGCTTCAAATGCAGGCAACAGAACACATAAATATGGAGCCACTGCTATCGAATCTGCCCTTCCTCTCTCAACTTCACTCTCTGTGACTCAAAAATAATGTTGATGTATCCTTGTCTTTACAAAAAGCCATCCCTTCTCTATAGTCTAAGCACACAGACAGGCAGTAATACTGTTTAACTAATTTACACATTTTGACATGGCTTCATACTCCAGTAATGAGCTACATCATGTCTGTTTATAGCATCGCTTATCCTGAAAGGGCACTGCACGTGTTGAACTGAACAAAAAAATGAATTTCAGAAATATATATATTACTAGTCAAGGTTCTCATAAAGAGCTTACGATGTGCTTTTAACTATCATATAAGTTCAGGAAAAGTGGTGAATTTACTGGGGCTGTTCAAGTTCAGAATTAATCCGACAACACGAATAGTGAAGAGTAAACACATTCAGGGTGCACTTTAATTGTATTGATCGGAACACTCTAACCAATGTGGTCAGCGACAAGTGTAAATGGAAGTATTTTCCACAGCCACGTAGAATTACCAAGGAAAAAATGCACCTGACATGCAGATGACAAGACAAACGAAGGAACGCAGTTATCTCCGAACCAAGTGGGCCAACGAAAGCCAAGTTTTTGGATTCACGTAATGTTGTTAGTTGATAATACACACACTTGTTGGAATATTTTGCTCCTTAAAATCAGCATCAGATACAAACTTTTCATATCAGTCCAGCAGCGAAATATCGAGAGAGAAAAAGAACGAGAAAGAAAGAGAATCAAGAATCTGCCGACCTTATGAGCAGAGGGCACATTCAGTACAGGCTGCAAAGATTGGAGTACATTCCATAATCTTATAACATGAGCAAATTGAAGCAAGTGGTCTAACTCTAACTTCAAGACTGTATGTACTTTTCTAAAACCATAAGTACTCAGCAACAGAAAAAAACTAAGATTAATCAGTCTAATGCACTGCAGTAAAGCACATTTCCATTTAGAAGTGAAACCTCTCTTGGCTGGAATAATCAAAGAGCAATGCAAGCCATTACGAAATTACTACCATTGTACTTTCTATGCCAACTTGCTCTCTCTGCCATTGCACAGCAAAACCCCCAGCGTTGAATTAACACCTGCACCATTCATTTATATCCACAAGCGAACACTTCATGAGTTAATTCAGCATCAGGGACTTTGGTATGTCGCATTCTGTGCACTCCAACTCTACTTTGACCAATAAAACACTACACTACAATGTACAGCACTCTCTGTGCCAGATACTGCCACTCTCAGAAGACAAAGGAGAGAATGAAAATAAGATTGCTCTTTGGTCTGAAGGTAAACATACAAAACTCTTCTATAATGGACTGCTATTATAAGACTATAGGACTTGTCCGTGCTTTTCATATAGCCTGAAAGCTCATCTTTTCAAACAATGCAATTAATACCCCATTTTATTATCTACAATATGTTTTTCACATTTGGACCTGTAAGTGCACTAAAGGTCTTTATGAAGTCTACAGTCATTTCTCTTCTGTTTGTTATTCTTTTTAGTGAATGCCCTGTATTTGGTTTGCACTTAAAATGCCCTCATACTGAGCAAGCTTGTTATTGTATTTGATTGTAAAATTTCTACAGCTGATCTAATCGAATATTGCATGTTGGTAGTGAAATGCCATTAGTATTTGCTGGGTATTTGGAAACAGTGTTTTCATGCTAATGTAGCACTACAAATTGTAGATTAAAGCTGTTCTCACTAACAACGCTAATTGAGCTACTGTTTTGTTTTTTTGTTTTTGTATGTTTTTTTTTTAGCTAAAGCCTCAGTGTTAAGGCACCCAAGACACAGTAGATGAGATATGTTGCCAGCCAGTTGAGTTTTGGGTTCCACTATATTTAAGATTATTTATTGTTTTTTAAATATTTGTTAGTACATTTACAAAACTGGAATTTTAGAAGAATTAATACCTTCATTTTAGACCACATTGTAGCATACAGCACTGTGCAAAAATCTTAGGCACCAATGCAAATTGTTTAAAGGTGTCAGGTCTTGGCCAGCGGCCAGTAGAGGCCGCTGTTTTGGTTTTGGGTTTATTGGGGACTTTTATTTTCATCTTGGGTGTTGTGTTTTTGTATTTAAGTTCTTTGTGTTTATATGATGTTTGCTGGTCAACCCTCACACATATCCTCATGTTCCCTGCTCCTTCTGTTTCTTCTGTGTAGCTATGTTTTGAGTTAAAAGGCCCTCGAGCCTCTTTTGGTTTCTAGTTATTGTCTGTATAGAGTCTGTGTCTTTTTTGTATTACAATTCCATCTTGGAACCTGCGTTTGCGCCACACCTCACTTTCCCTGAGCACCCAATGTGACAAAAAGCCTTTTTTTCAGGGTGTGATAAAGTGTTTTTCTGCTAGCTAAGTCAACATTAGATTGAATGCAAACAAGCAAGAAAGCAGTAAAATGTATCAATGTATTTGTTATGTTTGTAAAAATGTAGTTGATATTTTTTGAGCTAATGGCAATCACCTACAATAGTAATGCAGAAACAAGGGTCAGTGGTTGGTCAGTTTGCATGTTAGTTACTGACAAATCCTATCAAATTAAGTAGTTCTTGACCATTGACCATTAATGATAGCCAGAAGTTCAGCTTATGAAACCAGGGTAACATACAAGTACGTAGGTAAATACATCGTGCCCATACTGTGTACTGCTCTCGTGTCCTTAAGGCGCAGGGCAGAACACATGTGAACGTTTAGAGATTCTGAGGAACCACTGAGCACAAAGCATGAGAGAGAGCAACGGAAGTAGAGAGAGAGAGAGAGAGATGGAGACATGGAGAAAAAGAAAGGGAGGGCTGAGTACACACTCTCCTCTAAGGTGAGCTTCTCCTACCAACAGCTTAAGCAGTCAGCTAGAGCAGCAGGAGCCCCCGTGACTGACAGGACAATTACCTGCAGCACCTTCTCTGATGGAGCCGGAGACATCTCCAAATAGAATTTCACTATTTTTTGCATCAGACGATTACATGGAGTATTTGGTACAAAAGCAAAACTGCCAGACAGCATAGCAGTGCTCCTACTGGAGCAATTCCTTGTGTGCATGTGCGTATGTGTGTTCTTATTATTTCCTTCCAGTTTTCCCCCCATAAAAACATATCCTTGGCCAAGGTCAGTACCAACTAAGTTCTGTGTTATTTTTTGCTGCTGTGTTTTGGAGTCTAATTTTCCTGTGACTCCTGCACTGTTCTCCTTGTTGAAGGGAGATTGAGGAGCGTTCTGAGGCTGATGGGGTGGGACGGGGCACGATTAATTGGATCCTACTTGTTTAAGTCTATAAATATCTTAAAGACAGAATGGCTGATATGGGAAGTGCTTATTAGTTTTGACAGTGCGCCCCTCAGAGAGGCAGTTTTCTGTTTTTCAGTGGAGCCAGTGATGAATCAGATTTTCAGCAAATGCAGTTTCTTACCGTTTACCCATCCTGACCTATGTAAATATAAAAACATTTCTTAATGTGCCATTATTTTCGTGTGTTTTATCCTTATTTTTTACCCGGAGGTACACTGTAGTTTTCATGATTTAATAATTAACTTTAATAATAACATTAATGATTAATTGCCCTTTTACAATCTCTCCTTTGTCCTTTGTTGTTGCTGTCATTGTTACCATACCTTTTAGTGTTTGAAAACTGAAACTGAAAAAAGCTGACAATTAAAAAAAAAGTTTATAGGAACTATATTTATTATTACAGTATAGAGGCTACATAGCCATGAAGTGCAGTGTCCTCTATAACAGAGACTAGCTGCTCATTTAAGACAATGAATTCCATTTGTTTAGTTGTTCTATGAATCTATCATTTTTTATGTTATGTTAAAAACTGTGTCTACAGATGGTGTTGAAGCGCCAGCAGTGACCTACTGTTTAGCTTCGGTCTATTCTGCAATTTTCAAGCGATCGCGCCACCATAATGAAGGAGTCCCTGGGCTTTGGAACCCATCTTGATGCAGTGATTACAAAGCGATTGTCTAATGTCTCAGAGAAACTGTGAATTGGTTCCACATGGTCAACATTTTCACTGTTAATCCGCTGCTGCTTACACTGCTTGAAAATGTCTGCACTGACCAGAAACAGGAAAGGGAAGGGAACAGTGTTTTAAATCACTCTTTCTCTTTGCCATTAAATTTTGTAGCAAACTTAATAGTCTTTTTTGTACTTGTAAGCCTATAAAGGTATATATATACACACACACATGCACACGCAAACGCACACGCATATATTATATTATATATATATATATATATATATATATATATATACACACACACTACCGGTCAAAAGTTT
>JBBPCX010000016.1:12895861-12910389 GCA_037974365.1 Hydrocynus forskahlii | reverse complement strand
CACACACACACACACACACACATACACACACATACACACACATACACACACACACACACACACACACACACACACACTATGACTGCTTGTTCTCACCAGACACAGCATGAAAGGAAAAAACAAACAAATAAAACACAACAAAAACCTTCACTAACAGGTTGACAAAGTGTCAGTCTTTTTCTCAGAGAAACAGAGAGGAATTTCAGATACTGACTATTGATCAGCTGCAGGCTTGCTGAGCACTGTTTAAATGTCAGATTTTAATTTCCTCTTATTCAAACAGGCTGTGTGAGGCAGATCAGATAGCAGCAGGTTGTGACAGTCTTTTTAAGGCAGCGAAAACCGGAGACCTTTTGTTTGCAGAGGCATCCGTGAGCCTTTTGTACAGGAATCCTTTATTCCGTCGAAGAACCAGGAAGAGGGTGCTTTCGGCTTGTTTGGTGAAAGGCAATCTATTGCTCCATTGTGCAGGAGCAAGGCACAACTCGCACCAGTTTAATTAGGCCTTCCCCCATCCACTGAGTGACAGGCCGACAAAATACAGCAGGCACAATGCAAGAGGTCACACTCACTGAGACAATGATGCCTGGAGAGTTACAAAAGCAGTCCATTAACCTACTGAAAGCTCCCTGCACAGCCGTTCAAATCGAACTGGGCTGAGGGGGAAACCTGTGAGCATGCTGCTGTATATCGTTAGCTTAGCAGGTCTATGTGGGTGCCTTACACATTCCTGCACTCTTTGTTTATTCACAATACTAGTGGATAGTATTGTTAATTACTGTACATTTTGGTGAATTCACACAATTTCCTACAAAAGTAGTCAATCAAGACATTTAGTGTCTACATTTTGCTTCTTTACTTTTAACCTGAAGCAAGGAGGGTCACAAGCAACAGCCACCACATTACCATCATACATGAGCACATGATTACACTCACCTTAAACCATGACGAGTTATCACATTGTCCCAAATAGACTTGCTAATGTGGTGTGACAGTACTGGGGTTGTCAAAACGAAATTTGAATACTTGATGCGTTCAGTGAAAGAGGTGCATTTGAACGTACAAAATGTCTTTTTGAATACTTAAAGTAACCTCCACAGCTTTTAAGCAACTCAACAAACAGTAACAGGCAGAAATACAGTCTCTGCTTCTTGTTGTCGTGTGCTACAGATGGCAGATTTTTCTGACGTGCCATTATATTTAAAAAAAAAATCATCTAGTATTGTTGCTAAGTTAAATGGTGCCACACAGCTACTGCCTTTACTTGTGCTAGTTAGGGTCTTTCTTTGCCTCAACATGTGTGCTTTCATTCCCTTGGCCACTCGCTGTTCCAGTAGCCAGGAATGTGATATCACTGGCCTCATGAATTTTATACAAAAATATGTAAAAATAGGCCTATGTACAGGGGTTGACATATTTTTTTTGCTCCAGGACTCTAATGAGTACCTACATGAATTAACTGGTACGCACCAAAAAAAAATTCTGTGTCTCAGCCATGGGGGAGCGCGCAGAGGTCTGTGTCTCAGCCGTGGTTCCGGGGAGCACGCAGTATGAAGCCACAAATTAGGTACGCATTTGCCCTGTGAAGACTGAAAACTGCCATGTATTTGCACACCACTTACATCAACTCCTGCCTATGTACCTTTTCAGATCTTTTCCTCACCGTAGCCCACTTATACATGTGAACCCGATGACCACAAAGTTGCAGGTTCAAACCCCATTTTCTATAACTGTATCCTTTAGCAAGACACTTAACCCTCAGTTGCTCCAGGGGGACTTTCCCTGTAACCAATGATTATAAGTCACTCTGGAAAGCTATTAGCTATATTAGCTTTGTAGCTTCAGTGCAAAACTGAAAAGCAAACTGTGGACAACATACAGTATGGTATTAGGTAGATTGAGAGGGAGAAAGAAACAGAGACAGAGGTAGAGTGAGTAAAAAGAATAAAAAACTCCATCTCAGAGTTCCTCCTGCTCTAAAACAGTTCATTTACTCTGCCTATCTCTCTCTCTGTTCAGTCTTTCTTTCTATCTCTCTTTTTATCTTTCTCATATGTTCTGTTTCTCATTCTCTCTCTCTCTCTCTCTCTCTCTCTCTTTCTCTCCTTTTTCACTCGGGGTCTCCTGTCATGCTGCAGGGGAGAGGTGGAATTGTCAGAAGTGATGGATGACTATCAACCTTCTGCTGTCTCCCACTCCGCTCCTCCGAGATTTACACAGCCGCCGACTAGCAGGCATGAAAACCAATCTCTCTTTATATTCCTCTCTTTCCCTCACTTGCCGGCTCCCTTTTCTCTCTCTCTGCTATCTATCCATCTATTTTCTCCCCTCGCTTTCCTATTCTATTATCTTAAGCCATTTTGTCCACCTATGAAGGACTTGGGAGAACATCGTATATCTATGCAGCCAATCAACTGTGCTCGTTCTTGGCCAGTTCTGCCGAACGGCTGGCAACATGTTTGGGATGTGACTATAAATCGTCCACCTTCTATGACAAGCCTGCTGCCTCTTCCCTCACTCCCTCCACCCCCAGCATGCTGCAACATAGTGTCTGCGCATCTAAACGTAATTATAACACCAGAAAAAGGTGCCACTGCGGGCTAATTGCGCTCTCAAAATAGTAATTGCTTTATTATCATGACTATTTTGGCGAGTGTAATGATCGTTAGAAGGCATTATGTTAATGCAATTAAGCCGTTGCATTATTGTTCTACCCCTTTCTAATTGGGGCTATCTCACAGGGCACATTCCTTAAATACACCCGCTGATAGATTTAAATTGTGCTTCGAGAGCGCGAGACCAAGGAGAAGAAGGGGACTAGATCAGGAATATACTAAAAGCACACATCCGCGCGCCCACATACACACACACACACAGACACACACATACACAAAAACACACACACACACACACACACACACACACACACACACACACAAATAGCAACATAAAATTGTCCCCGGAGTCTTCAAATGTCACCAAAGGTTACCAAAACGCAATTTGCAACAAATAAAAACAGACAGCAATGCATGATAATAAATGTGAACAGGGTAGAGACTGTGAACTCCATCTCCATCTTCTTAACACAAACAAGCATTTGCCCCTGTGCTTAAGAGAAATGTAAATGCTATTCAAACTGCAGCCCCCATCAGCCTCTCTGGACAGCAACAGGACAGCAGAGAGGCGGTGGGAATGACCTTGGCCATTCTGGGAGTGGAAGAAGGGACACATGTTGGCAGAAAATGCCTGTTGCTGTAGATCTGAGATGGTTCAGTAAGTAAAGTAAGGCTGGGTGATATAACATTAAGATATTTGAAGATAGTAGTTGGAACTTGGAGAATCTACATAATTAATAAAATAATTATTTTGAAGAATAATTTACGTTGAAGATGCCTGTGGCTGCAGTCAGTTGTTTAAGTCTGCAACCCTACAGATATTGACAGAAATTGTGTTTTTATTCATTTATTTCATAAAGAAATAAACAGGTCATTAAGAAAGTGTTGCTTTATAAATGTGTTATTTGATGCTTATTCATGGGCTATGAAGTCAATCTCATATCAAAACTGATTATTTTCCATAACATTCCATATAATAATTTAATAATACCAAGTAATATCCAAGATGACATCCAAGCTGTTAATATACAGTTTATTCTGTTACTTTAGACTTTAGGTTGTTGTTGCTAAAAGGCATACAGATGGCCAGTGTCCTGAAAGTAGATTAATGATATAATCAGAAAAACGTATTATGTAGCTTATCATAATAGCAGCGATGTAAGACTTGAAAAAGCTCTTGCACTCGTGATTTCCAGTTTTTTAGCTTTTTGCCCGAAACACACTTTCACCCTGGCCTAATCGGCCATGTTCATGCTTTTCGTTCATATCTCAGAGCTCATTAAATTCTAATGGACTTAGCTAGAGCAGCTGAACTTTTCTTTGGAAATTGTAATCCTATTTTTGCAGCTGCCCAGGTTTATTTGCTTCTTTCTTTTTCTTTCTTTCTTTCTTTCTTTATTTATTTATTAATCAGGCTCCTTTTTTAACACGGAAGGCAAGATAGAGCGTGATTACCCAACAGCAGCATATCCAGCAAATTTAGACTTGGGCGAGAGTTGAAGTACACCGTCACAAGGGGTTACGGCATGTTCTCTATCTCTCTCTCTCTCACACACACATACACACACATAAAGATGTGCAGAGATGCTTCAGCTAAATGCTTTCTAAGGTTATTTTTAACTGCTCTCTAGTTGAGTCCACTCCCTGTCAGCCTACTGGGAGAACTATTGCTCAGAGAGAGGAAAAGAGAGAAAGAGAGAGAGACAGAGAGGGAGACAGACAGAAAGAGTGAGTGAGTGAGTGGGTGCGAGAAAGACAGACAGACAGAGAGAGAGAGTGAGAGAGAACATATTTATTTAGTACTTTTTAACTTCTGATTTAATTTCTACTACATCTATTCAACTTTTGTACTCAATTATTAATAGACATGGTAATAATAACAATCATCATCATTAATAGGTTTTAATACATTAACTCATTATTTTATTAATTATTTTTACAATTTTGTTTCACAAATTAACTTCTTAAATCATGAAATGTTCTAAATATTCAGCCTTGTTTAGTGCTTTATTTTGATGTTTTGGCAGTACTGTGTCAAAGACGGATCAAAGTAAAAGGTGTGTGTGTGTGTGTGTGTGTGTGTGTGTGTGTGTGTGTGTGTGTGTGTGTGAAAGAGAAAGAGAGAGAGGGAGTGAAAGAGAAATATCAGAGATAGAGAGACATAAATAGTACATGTGAAAGTGAGAAAAGAGAGACAGAGACAAAGACTGAAGGAGCTGAGAGTGAGGAAAAAAGACTACAAGAAATAAAGAGAATGAATTACTGACAGAGAAGCAAAAGAGAGAGAGAAGTGTGAGGAAAAAGAGAGACAGCGTGTGTGTGGGGGGGAGAATGGGGGAAGGAGAGAGAGAATGATTCAAGAAGAAGCAAATGAAAGGGAAAAGAAAGATCGTCAGGCAAAGAAAGGTCAAGAATAGGAGAAAAAGAGTGAGACATGAAAGAAAGAAAAGGAAAAAAGGGAGGAGTTTGGGAGAAAATCCTTCGTTGACCTCTGATGAGACTCTCGTTCAGCATCTCGTCCCTGACACTGTGCTGCTCTTTGATCCTCTGCACTGCTCTCTGCGTTCTGCCCTCACTGGAAACTTCAAATCCCAGTGTCCTCTGGGCCTGCAACCAAGCCAATGACGAAAGGGAGGAAGATAGGGAGGCAGGGGCAGCTGCGACTGGCCGCCAAGGTTTCTGTTTGGTTGGGCAGCCAGGTTAGATCAAGTACTTTTTTCCTCACCTCCCTTTAAAATCCACCACTGGCGATATTTCAGGCAAACACATTTTTTTTTTTTTTTTACGGAGAACACGCGAGAGTCAATATGTTATTCAGCTTTTTTTCTCCCTCGATCTGCGATAATTACAGAATGGCCCCCTGGTCCTTGCTCACCATTGCCAAATCCCCCACAAGCCAGAGAATGAGTCACAGAGAGATAAATAATGCAGCAGCGGAGGTGTTTTTCAGTGTGTGTGTGTGTGTGTATGTGTGTGTGTGTGTGTTTGTGTACTGTGTGTGAATGCAGAACAGGCCTATAAATACGCCTCTCCAGGACAGTTCACACTGCTACAACCAGCAGGTGTTTTCACATCCCTTTACAGTCTGCATGAATATGCAGATTCCAGGGAGAAAAAGGCAAATAAATAAAAGTGAGTGAGAAGCGGGCGTTTATGTGTGTACGCACATGCAGAGGTTCCCTGTGATCCAGGCTTTTCACCTCCTTCATTCTGAAGCAGGAGATGATAGATCTGGCCTTCTGTCCTGCTGCTGTTGGCCCATCAACACCATTTGAAATGAGAAAATTGAAGTGGAGGGATGTTGCTGCCTCTGACACATGCAGGTAGGCAGGGGGAGGGATAGACTGATGAATGGAGAGAGAGTGGGGGAGGTTAATAATGATACAGCACTGTTACTCAAACCCATTTGTCTCTCTTCCTTTCTCTCAGTCTCTAAAAAAGGCACTAACTGCCCCGCTCTATAAACAAACGGGTGAATTTTATGGGAAAATGTCTGGCTGTGAGAAAATAAGAACAAGCCTGGGTCAAGAATAGCCACAACAAGGACTTCAGAGGTCTGACAGCAGTGCTGCGTAGGCAGGAAGTGATGTCATAGTTCAGTGTTCGGGGCTGGGAGCGCTCCTGAGGGTGTGTTGACCTCTCAGCCCTGCAGGATCAGCAGTCGCAGCGCTGGAGAGATGGAAGGATGGAGAGATGCAGGGCGTTGAGTACCGCGCTGCCTCTGTGGAATACCAATCTGCTGGGTGGAACCCCCTTAGCAGTCAGCTAACGACCTTATTAATTAAACAGCACACAGCAGGCTCCCCTCCTCCTTTTCCTCTCTTTAACCCCTCCCACTATCTCTCTCCCTCTATCTATACCAAAGACAGAGCGCGGGGTGGGAGGAAAGAAAGAAAGAAAGAAAGAAAGAAAACGCAAGAGGCAAAAAGAAGGTAAAGGAAAGAGTAAAGCAAAATGAAAAAAGAGAAAGAGAGAAAGAGAGAAAGAAAAACAACTAAAGTGCAAAAGAAATAAAAAAGAAAAAAAGCAATACAGGAAAGCGCCTGGCTAAAGAATAGTTTAGAACAGTCAGCGTTGCAGCGGCTTTCTTTGCTGCTCCTACAGGGCAGGGCAGTGCACTGGGGCTGCTGCGGTGGAGGAGGCAACACTGCTAAGTGGATGCACAGCAGACATTAATGCACATACTAACCTCTGGAAAGTCACACTTAACAGAAAGTGATGGCTTTTCCTGCAGTTGACTGATTAGAGCCTGATAAGCATGGAAAACACCACACCCACCATCGATTCCAAGCAAAACAAATCAATATGCACCAAACCACACAAAAATACTGAAATCCTGCTTCACATGCAACCAAACAAATCACACAATACAGTGAGAAGAGAGAAGGTGTGGCTTTAAGAAAAACAAAAACTATAAAATAAATCATTTATATATTTCCCATGTTGTCTTCTGTTCACAACAGTTGCTTTACACATGCTTTGATTCCTTTCCTCTTTCAGGTCTTATTCATGCACATTCAAAAGGTTTCATCACCCTAATGAATCAAAGCAGTGTTGAACTGACGTTGCTGTACAATTAATAAAATAGTCGTATCATTCAGTTAGTGACTGTCTGCAGAGTAAAATTCTCAGTGCCATTATCTGTGGTATGACAGCCATGCATTATTTCAAGGGCCCTTCTAGTAACTGTACATATTACTGCTATTACTGAAGCACAGACATTTTCATGTGTAGATGTATCACAAACTGGGATATTTTTCTGAACAAAAAGAAATGAAGTGGAAAGTATATTTAGGTCACTTGAGACTTTTTACCACCGTATATGAGCTTGGCAGTTTGTTACAATCCCAAAATAAGATCCATTAAATATTATATTACACATTAACATCTTTTTTTCCTTTTAAATCCAATGTTGGTTAGCGTTATTCCCAAACTCACACTTCTACAACTAATGGTATGACAAAACAGCACTCCAGGATTATAAGAATGCTCTAAAACACAGAAATCACCACACAGAGAACAAAAATGCTATGCATGAATGCTATGCAAATTCAGTAAAAATACACAGTATGTTAACACTGAACCAGCAGTATAGGAAAGCATGACTTCTGAGGTCAGTCAATTTGAAGAAAATGGCATATATTCTTAATGCGATCACTGTGCTCAGTTTATAATTTACTGTTTCCACTAAGTCTTAATATTAATCAAACATGTAAAAAATGCATATGTTTCCACATATGACTAAATACTGGCTGAGAATACTAGTCTTTACTATAAAAATGTCAAACTTTTAAATCAAGTAAATAATAGTTTTGTAAATACTGTACTAGCTGAGCTGGAAGAGTACAGTATCTACCACTGTTGTAAAAAGTGCATATTACAGGTGCTACATGTTACATCACAGAACATATGTGTTTTCAGTCATCACGCCAACAATGTGTAATTGTCACTTATCAGCAGAGCACCAGTCAGTCAAAATCAAACTGAGTGTGTGGCACTCTTTAGATACGTTAGCACTAAGCTAAATCAGAATGCTGCTAGCACCGAGGAGCTGGTAAGCATAAGCTTAGCACAACAGGCTATAGCTCCAAACACCAAAAAAAAAGGTTTCAATTTGCCTTTCTGTCACTTCTACACCAGCTTCTTGACCTCACTCCCTTTGATTCAAATAGCATAATGTCATGAAATGTAGTAACTTCAGAAAACATCATGACAAAGAATTAAATCAGTATCACCCAACACCACTGATAATAAGGAGAGGAGAATGGAACCCATCCCCTGTCATCCTGGGAGCAGCATGGATGGTGGTGCGCTCTGGGATTCAGAGATGACAATGGCATCGCTGGGGTTTGAGCTCAGGGCCCAGGAATAGGATGGAGCGCTCTTCGCCAATTTCACCACTCAGGAGCCCCCATATGTATGTCTAATATTTCACTCTATCAGTTAAGTGAATGAGAACATTTGCAGGGGTGGTTCTGAGTTGACTTCTCTGAGGGATTCACATTTGCCCAAGAACAAATTCAATGTTAGACCTTGCTATCGATTTCTCTATAAAAGCAAAAGCAGGCCCGTGGTTGGATTACCTTCATCATATTAAGAGAGCGCTAAGAGCGGCATGTGGGATTGCTAATGGTGGTACGCTAACACATGCTGCAGGGAAGGTCAGAGATAAGAGCTCTGATAACAAGAGAGAGCAGGAGAAACACATAGTAATGTCTTTAGCTTAAGGCTAGCGTTTCGACTCCATGCTCGAGCCAGGCGTAAAGCTAGCCATAATCAATTCGGCACTCGCTGCGCTAGCTAGAAAGGGCTGGTAATTACAGTATTTGCTCTGAATTTTTAGCAAGACTGTAAAAGACAGGGCTGAGACATGAGCAGTGCAGACAGTATCATGTAAGTGATAAACAATTCATATTAGTATAAATGCCAAAAGCGTGCACTTTTAAATGCAGCCTACTATAAAAAAATTACTGCGAAACATAAAGCCCTACATTATGCACACACAACCACACACTCAGTAAAATACAAATGAGTGTGTGCGGGTGTACGTGCGTGCGTGCATGTGAATAAGAGAGAGAGGGAAGGTAATTCAGATGCAGAAGGAAAGCCCATAAAGATGATAGAGTGAATATCATTCCATGAGATCAAATTAATTAATCCACCACCTGGCACAACACAGATAAAACAGAGAGCACAGGAGCAAATAGTACAGGAAAGAACAAAAGATGGAGGGGGTGTATAAAGAGAGAGAAAGAGAGAGAAGGAGAGAGAGAGAAAGAGAAAGAGAAAAAAAGAAAGAAAGAACGAAAGAAAGAAAGAAAGAGAAAAAGGGGGACATTATACACTTCTTCCCTAAAAAAAAAGGGAAAACAATTGATAGCAAATGGTATGGCGAAATGTAAGTTGCCATAGTGACTAGAAAGGGTGTGCCAGTCACAGACAATCACAGGTGCTGCTGAATGTATCTGTGCGTTCTACAGGCAGGAAGACAGAAGCAGCACCACAGGCATGTCTCTGACTGTTGAAGAGCCTCAGCAGTAATTCTGCTACACCTCATCAGAATGCAGCCTTACATTGCAATTATTTCAGCCAACGAGGACAGAAGCACATATGTTTTTAAGAAGGCTGGCCATTCCCAACCCTGAAACGTGCTGTACTGGAATTACGGGGAGAAAAAGCACGCCCTGTCTGTGCGTTCACCTTCAGAAACGCAACCGCAACTTACTGGTGTGGAACACTCCTTAAAGAAACTTGCTGTGTGCTCTAATCAGAGAACTGAATGTGTGTGTGTGTGTGTGTGTGTGTGTGTGTGTGTGAGAGTGAGTGAGTGAGTGAGTGAGTGAGAGAGAGAGAGAGAGAGAGAGCAAGAGAGAGAGAGCAAGAGAGAGAGAGTGTGTGTGTGTGTGGAGACAGCAGTATGAGTACAAAAGGAGGAGGCGGTGCTGACTGTATGAGATCAGAATGATGTGACTGGATTCATCCTATGTCAGCCTAAAGGGGATTATGGCCCAGGTGACTTTCCATTTGCCTTACAGGGCCAGCATATGTATGTGAGGATAGACCTCTGTCGGAATTGCTGAGACACACATACACAAACGCACACGCACACACGCATGCATGCACACTTGGTCAACAACAGGGAATTGCTGAGAGGATGTAGTGTATTCAGCCATTCTGAGCACTGTGTATGGCACAGAATAGGAATAGGTAGGGATCATCTTGGATTTGTGCTTCAGCATTATTGAAATCTTCAGTGTAAGTCCAGATCCAGTGTATAGCAGGAATTTGAAACCTCAGCACAACAGAAGTCAGAGTGTCGGTCAAATCAATCCAATTCTACGGCCAAGCATTTCTCTTCAAATGGATTTGGCTGATGGAATTTTCATCGTCTGACACGCTGCATCACCCCTAATGAAAATAAAACCATATTTATCTCGGAGTATCGCCTAAATGCTACAGTAATCAAATTGTGGATTACAAAAATATGAGCAAGCTGCTGATTCTCCTAATGGCAATTCTGGAGCCACCGTGCCTTCATTGCCATAAATGAATTAGAAGATACTTAGCGCATTCCCACAAACACACTTCACAACTTGAGGCTCTTATTTAGGGCATGCATTTCATAGCCATTCAATTGTGTTATTCCAAAATAACCCGCAATTCCACACTTGATTCGTAAATTCAATACTTAATTAAGTGAGTCAGATAAAATCATAAATACATTAGGAAAATAAATTACATCAATTTACTTGAGCATTTCAAGGTCTGTTGTTTTCTCTTTTTTTTTCAAAAACCTATTTATTTGTAAATTTAGCTTGCAGTTTTCAAGGTTGTGGGTAACACACCTTGAAATTCCCACTGCATACATATTCTAATAGAATATATCTGGTGGTTGTTTCGACATTATCTCTTCCCCCCAAGTAACACAGTAAGTGTGGGAGACCAAAAACCCATTTAACAAAAGCCTAACCCGAGGAGACCGATACTGAAGTTGCCTGTTATAGGAAATGTGACGGCAGAAAAAAAATCAATCTGAATGATTCATTCAAAAACACTATTAGAGAGCAATGTTCTCAAACTATCAGAGGGTCAAAGGGCTCAAATTATATGTGGATAATTACATTTATCAACTAATCACAAACCCAATGTCAGTGATTTCCATTCTAAGATTTAAGGTTATTTTGTAAAATCTAGCTGCAGGTTTGTGACTCACATGACCATACCTGTGAAAACAAACAAAAAAAAAAACTAAATAAAAAACCAGCTTGTTTCATTCTAAAGAATAAAGAGAGTGTCACAGCGCCCGGCGCTGTGACAGAGAGGTTGGACAATTTGTCATGAAAAAATTAACGAAAAATGTCATAAATGAACCTCAATGGGGAAAAAATCAATAAAATGCAAGAAAAATACGGGCCCTTCAAGGAATGACAAAATTGTTACCAAAACTGATTTAATCACTAGAATACGGCTTTTGATGTCAATGTTATTCTCAAACATAGCTTTATCTAAACTACATTATACTACTGTCCACATTCTAGTGAAAAACTGTTTTAAATTAGTTCCATACTGCTATTAGACAAGCTGCTATGTGCTTTACTGCCAAGAAGTTCATGCCGCCTTCTACAACACTGGTGTAAATATAATGCAGGTGGGTGGAAATATCCTCAACAAACTAGGCCGGGCTTTATATGGTTGATGCCAATCCATTATTACAAGGCAAACAAGTATTCAGAACATTGTGTTTTTTTATTATTTAAAATGCATCTCATCTTTCTTTCTCAAAACAGGCTTCAGGACCTTCACCAGTCCGGGTTCAAGGCTGCACACTCTACTGAAACGGTGCGTACCAGTCCGGGAAGGAAGTGCAGGCGCGGATTTCCAGGATCTCTGATTACACTTTATTTAAAAAAACAAAACACAAGAACGGCTTGAGGGCCAACACTTTACTGATGTTAAAGACAAAGAACAGGTACACACCAAGGGGACTGTGAGGGTGGACTGACAACTAGAACAGAAACTAAGGAACTTAAATACAAACACATACACAGACCAGCACCCGTGAAAACACACCACCACTTATTGCTAAATCCCCCACCCACCCACACCCATGTCATAATAAGAGTCCCCATTGCTCAGTCAGCCTCTAGCGGTCGCTGACCGGGGGCATCACAAAATGGGCCAAAACTACAAAACTACAAACTACTAGGGCGCAAAAAGTACAGTTACGTCTTACTGTAGATGTCTCAATGCTGTCATTATCAAAAACGGTTTTGGAAAAAAGTGAAAATGATGTGAATTTGAGGTTTCTTTATAAATTTCCGATTTTAAATTCCGATTAAATTTCCGATTGTTCATTTTTTGTTCATTTTTATAAATACAAATGATAAAAGAAATTGTGTACTGAAGTGGATACAAGCACGTATATACTGTATGGACATATATTAAAGAACAAAAATAAAAGTGTGTTAAATACATACTCAACATTGTATATGCCTCAGTCATATCTGATATTGATCTCTAAGATCAAGAAACTCTATTATTATTATTATTATTATTATTAATATTATTATTATTATTTTCTAACTATAAATGTAAACTCCTCGACACTGATACATGCTTCAAAGAGCAATCATTTCAGGCTGGTGAGGGTTCCAGGTGTTCAGGGAGAGGTGTAGAACACAGTAGATGGAAGGAGTTCCAGTCAAGGTGATCCAGTACCCAGTGGAGTCGAAGAGCACTGAGAAGCAGCAAAAGGAACTCTGTATGTGTGTGTGTAGTGAGTGCTGATGGGCTTCACTGAACAAAAGCAGCTAGCGAGGGGGCCGTGGTGCTGGACTTTACCTTGATTAAATGGTCAGTGAGTCGGAAAAGCGCCCTGATGTGATCTGTGACCTCTGGCCAAAATCTTTTTACGGGAAAGATTAAATGAAAGCACCTTCAAAAGGAACCGCAGGGACAAAGTCAAGTTAGCTTTTCCGGAGGAGAAGGAGGTATAGGGGTGGAGGGAGGAAACAACATGAAAGGAGGGATGTAGGGTCCACAGCTAAGAAGAGTTATCTTCAGCCCAGACTCAAAGGTCCTCTCCTTCTGGCATTAATATGTTACGAAAAACATCACAACCTTAGCTGTGATTCTGAACCACCTTGAAGCTACCCCATTTATACTATTTAAGAATTGTAAAACTTGACAGGCACTATTTATTAAGCATGAACAGACCACCCATGACTCTTTCAACTAATCAGAAGCTAATCATAATACACCATCAAGTTTATTGTCTTGCATCAATTTTGTTACCTCCCATATCAGTATTCATCACTGCCAATGAACTAAGAGTGAGTTCACTGAGGATTAAGAGCTCCAATAAGAGCCATAATTAATTTACTAATGCAAGAGTGGCAACAATCTCATTTAGTAAATCACAATTATGAAGTAGCACAGCTTCCATATTTATTGCTGTGTTCCCAAATGAGAACAATGGAAAGCTTGAAACGTGTGTGATGAAAAGCTATGGAATCCTTCAAGCAAACTAAATTAGATCTATTAAAAGATGGCTTTTCTTAAAGTTTGTGGTAATGCTGACTACGAGCTGCTGTCGAGGTACTCACCTTATTTTGTGCAGTTAATTGGCATTATTCAATTCATCTACCCTTGAAAAAGTCATAGTAACAGTATGTCAGCAAATGGGCTTTAGCCAGCACTACTACGGATGTTTTTAAGGGTCAAAAATAAATAAAAAATGACAATTTAAACAAGCGATGTTCGCATTGATGGCATTAGAAAACAGCTACGAATGTCTAATCAAATGTCTCAAAAATTTTGCTTTACAACAATTTGTTATAAAGACAGTATTACCTAAGTATGAATTACTTACATTTAAATTGATATTCCAATTTAAATGTAAGGCCTTTTATTTGATAAAGAAGTCCAGCACATCAATTTCTTTGTACTAAAACCTTGAATGCAGTGTGTCTGAATGTGAATTCATAAGAATGTTACTAGTTTTCCCCAATTCTCTAAGATGACACTGAATAATGTGTTTGATGCATTTTGACTCTTTCAAATAGTGATTTCGATATATTAACGATTAATCGATCAGTCATAGTATCACCTCATCCAGATGAGCCTAAGGCTTACTACTTCTACATATTTCTGTTCTTCTGCAAACGGAACATAATGCACATTTTCAGAAATGGGCAAATGTTCTTTTGTTCTGTGGGATGCTAGAATGGTTACTTTGGCAATTCAGCACCATTTTAATCAGTGACAATCCAATCACAGGCATTCTTATAGCAATCAGGGAGAGAAGAGCCAGGATTCAGAGGGGAGAGAGAGAGAGAGAGAGAGAGAGAGACAGACAGAGAGAGGGAGGGGGGGAGAAAGGAGAGAGAGAGAGAGGGAAAGAGAGAGAGCGGG
>JBBPCX010000016.1:12850269-12873434 GCA_037974365.1 Hydrocynus forskahlii | reverse complement strand
TATATGTAAAACAGCATGCTGTAAGAAAATAATCAGCAGCTTAAGTCCTTCATTAGGCTGTCCTCACTCTTGGTAAATCCGATAAAGAGAGATTATTATTCTCCTGTTCAACCCTAAAGCTCTATACATGCTACACTATTCTGTACTTTACTGAACTGACTCATTGTTTATTACACATTTTTTTATCAACACATTGAGTGTCCGACTCCAGGCTGATAGAAAAGGAGAAAAAATAAAGCAGGTGGGGGCTGTAAGTACCCAGATTGAATCCAATATATTTGAAAAACGGTGTCTGAATGGGGTTGAATCTGATGTGAGCCTTTAAGTTATATTTAGTTTGAATAAAGATTCCAGTCTCTGTTCTAGACTGGTCATCTCCAAGTGCCACAGGTAAGGCACCCTAACCATGGAATAGTCAGTAACTGTAATGTGATAGCTAAAATTTAAACTAAAATTAAACTAAATAGTTTCATTATTACTTGGCTACAGGATCAGTTCATGAAGTATCTAAGCGTAAAAGGCTTTGCTATGCATATAGTGCTGCCAACTGAGCGGGACTTTCCTGATCATCCTGGATTTCTGGACAGAAAATGTCCTGGCAATCAAACATTTGTTAGAATGTTAGAATGTTAGAATTTCTAATTAAGTTAAAACTACTTGATTCAAACCATATATATACAAAATAGAGGATTTAATGGTTTTGGTAAGGTGAACTGTCAGTGACATACAGTGAAGCACTGCAATGCAATAAGTCAGAATTTTAAAGGATTGAGGTGGCACCAATTTGACAATGAAGCTGTAGAAATATATCTGCTAAAATAGCAAGAAGTAGAACCTTTATGATTCAGCGCAGCACCAAAGACTGATCTTCAACAACCTCCACTGTTCATGTACCAGCAGCCAGCTCAAATCTTCCAGCCATGTATGCATTACTGAAACAGCTGCTATAATTGTAGCACATATTTTGAAACCACTCTCCCATCAGTGGCCTTTGTTCAAGGATGTTCCTTCCCCTCCCACTTCTTTCATTTGAGTGATGATTCACTGTAGCTTCTTCACCTCGGTGCATTTACATGAGCAAAGAAGTCCCTTGCACACATGGTTAACTCGTGATTTACTGTAAATGAAGATATGGATTTCTAGCCGATTTCTAAAGATTATCACTGCTCATGAAAGATCATCTGCCAGGTTTCATGGAGCACGCACCACAACCATCAGAGCGTGAACAAGTGGGATTTGTGACTTCCCTCTTCAGCAAAGTGATACTACTGCATGTCTTAAATGTCTGGAAATGTCTGGTCATTTGCTCATCGGGGATGAATCGAGGGTATCAGTACTCGCTGTCAGCACCCAGGTCCCAGCAGCGAATTTAGTCTATTGCTCTCAAGGCAGTTCTCATCCAGAACCCATGCGGTTGCTTCAGTGTATTTTACATAATTTATCCCAGCTGCAAAAGCTCCTTTACATTAACTACTATTGGAATTAGGCCATATCAACATCTTAAGCTCTGCAAATTCGTCCTGCCTGCCTTCAACATCAACATCACAAAAGTGATGATCACAAAAACGGGACTATCTCTGCAGTAACCTGCTATTAGCAGTCACTCAGCAATTGGTGATTTGTTAGCTGGGCCAGCGGCACGGATGTGTGAGGAGTAGGGTGGGGCCGCAAGCTGCAGCCTGGGTTATTAAGATGTACCTGAGTGTGACAGGGCATCAATAACAGCAGTGCTGGCAGAGCTAGCCTGCTGAGAGGCAGATGGCATACATGACTGGAGATCCCTGATTATGCGGCATAATTAAGGGCAATCATAATTTCACAAAGTTTCACTTGCACTTCACCTGAGATGGAGTCATGTGTGATGAAGGTGCAATACAGCAACACGGGCTACAGATAGGAAGAGAGCGAGAATGAGGCAGAGGTTCTTTTAATTGGGCTGTTATTACTGCTATAAATGAATAATCTATGGGGTTATATTTGATAGAATAATACCTAAACCAATCTACCATCTCTTTCCCTTTGTCCCAACACAACATTTAAAGCTGTAAAAGAAGCGAATTCTTCTTGAATGGTGTAATAAAAAAATAACAGCTGTATCACTCTTAACACCTCCTGTACTGTACAGCATCATATTATATCATAGGCATATTACAAAGCACTACTATGGAGTAGGGCTGCCACAATGTCAAGTATTTTGATCACTACTGTAATAATATTATTTAAAAATGTAAATAAAGCCTGATAAACCCATAATGATAAACTCCTTATAACTTCAGTCTAAGTGTGCTGGACTAAACTGCTGTAAACTAATTAAGCAGATGCATGTAAAGGTATATCTTATATATATGAAATATATGAAAAGGTATATATGAAAGGCATGAACTGGGGAGTGAACACTGTGCTGTGCTCAAAATATAGATAAAAGTCCTTAGGATAAAGAATTTAAAGTAATAACTCAAAGTATTAAATTGGTAATCAAGTTGTAGTACTGAAAAAGTATTCTTGATGCAAACTTTTTTCATCATTTTCCATAATTCTTATTGCTCCTGAATATGAACTAGTATGTGAATACTTCAAATGTTTTGAGTTATCCTTTGTCTATTTTGTACTATTTTGTACTAAATGTCAATAAAGCAATCATGAAGCAGTGCTGTATCAACACACTTTCTAAATATTTAATGCTGTCACTGTATCACATATTTAAGCTTGTATTAATAAATATAATAAAATCATGCTTCCCGAGTACCACTAAAGAACATCTTAAAAATCCAGCACAGTTTGTTTTGGCTGATCGAAAGGACTATTAACACAGAACTGTAAATGTTAACTAGATCAAGAATAGATCAAGCCCAGAATAGATCAAGCCCAGAAAGATCAAGAATAGATCAAGCCCTGAATAGAAATGTACTTCTTAGAACATCCGATATGAAGCACTCTGAACTGATGCATGCTGCAGTTAACTACGTTTTTGACTATCAATATCACTAAAAATAAAAATCAATATGGCTGTGTGACTCCAATAGCGATACCGATTATATATTGGTTGGCACTATCTTAAAGTGAAATTGAATTGAACTCAGCACGAGAGAGATATAGAGGGAGAGGGGGGATATGGCAGGCTTAATAAACATAGTATCTGAGGCATGTGGGCAAGCTCTATAAATTTAAGGCCAGTAATGATGGTAATAATCCAGCGGGCGCGTGTGGTGCTGCTCTGCTGCCTATGGAAACAAGCCATGCTGTCATGCTCCCTCTCAGAGTACATCAGGGTAGGCGCGCTGGAGGAGAACAAAACCTTTCCTCCTTAATTCCACAGCCTTCCAGCCTCAGTACGCTCTCATTACACACCAGCCTGCCTCACACTCCAAACATACACACACACTAACAGGGCTCTCTCACCCATCGGTGCAGGTTAGACCTCTCCAGCTGAGTTGCACCTCTGTGGTCAGCAAACACACACGCACGCACACACACAACTGCTAATACACACTGAGTCGTAGAGAATTATTAGAAACCAGCTGCTTAGAGTACTAGAATTAACTGCAGATACATGGTAATAAGGGTGTGTAAATGAATCTAGAGCTGCAAACTTGCAAAAGTAATTCATACAAGGCAGTAAGCAATATTTCCTTGTGCAAATGTCATACCAAATGAGGCAATAACAATAAAATAAAATCAATAAATTATTGACAAATTTCTAGTCTTTCTACAATTCAAAACTGCTGTATATCTACAACAGTTTCTATTTGTATTGGAAGGGGCACACCCAGGTTTACAGAGGAAAAAAGCATGTTTGCTCATTGTAATGCTCTGAGCTTCAAAGTACAGTAGAGTCTTTAGCTACACCACACACACAAAGTGTAGATGCAGAGTTACCATTTTTAAGAAGCAGGGGAAAAAAAGATAACTTTGTCACCAGTACTACTCGATGGATCCATCATGAAGGTTTCAGTGTATTAAATCCATAAAATAATGGATGAAACTATAATTAAGCACAAAAAGCACTATTTCTGCTGTCTCGTTTTCTTCATGTGCCAGCATTCAAGTGTGATTCGCTTCACTGCTGCATGAGTAAATACGGTAAAACCAGGACCAAGTGTGCCCAGTGCTCATATATACAAAATGGAATGAAAAAACAATACATTCTACTAATCACTGATATCTATGTCATCTATAATCACTGATATACTGTGTCAATTAGCAGTCTCCACCTTGCAGACCTGTGATTGTTGCTGGATGGGTAAAATGAAATTAAATGAAGATGTTTTGCATATATTAAGAGCTTGAAGGATCACAGGATACAACAGTGAAGACAACAGTGCACCTATGTGTGTGTGAGAAGGGTTTTTGAGTGGTTATTTGGTGCGAAGCCTTATCTAGAAAAAACACGGTCACACTGGATGATGGCCTCTCATTGCTGTCCTTGTATGGACAGGAGTGATGGGAAAGCAGGTGGGGTGTGTGTACTTGTGTGTATGTGTGTGTGTGTGTGACTTGGATAATAGACTATTGGGATTAAATATTGGCTGGTACTTCATTTGGAGGGCAGTGGACTGGCCTGTAATGAATCACACTCAAGGCCTCTCTCCCCCCACCTCTCTCTGTAACTCTACTCTAACTCTTTCCCGGCAATTTCTCACCACCACAGCAACCACAGGCTTATGAACTCGATTCACGAATGACCAGTGGCAGTCACTGCTGCTTAAATTTACAAACAGACTTAATTAGCTCTTATTTCAATCAACTTCACGGCTATTTTTGTCTGCTCCGCATGCTTCCTGGCTATCTTCTCACCAAACAGGCAATTTCACATAATCACCACTGGCTTCTCCTGAGAAGAAAAAAAAAAGTTTTCTGCTCTTCCTAAAATATCAAACGGTTAAACGATGGAGTCACTTTACCTCACACGGCTGCTGTTTCACGGGGATGGAGGTGACATTTTGCAACCACATTTGCATAATCACATTGATGACAGTGGAATCGTATCGACTGCGCTACAATGGAGCTGATTAGTTCTGGGGAGAAACAGAAGCATTGTAATCAAGCTGGAAAAGTCCAGGCTATTTTTCTCTGTCCTGTTCAAGGCTAATCTGTGGCCACACTCTTGCCTGCCTTTGTGAACACCTTCTGATGCTGACAGCGAAACAGACTAACTGCTGCTAGCGCCTTCGTACGTGCGTCAACACCGACAACACCCTGCACATTAAGAATGACTTTAGATGCAAGCCATTCCTGCCTAAAGAAGTGTGAATTAAACCCTAATACACAGAGACAGTAATATACTGAGAAACAGAAAACGAGTCCAGGGCTGTTAAGTATGTACTGTGGGATCAGGTTTCTCTGTCTACAGTGCCCCTTTGCCACTATGTGCTAAAAGCACATTTGACCTAGAAAGGAAAAAAAACACCCAACTCCTCAGATTCACTGCCAATAGCACTGAATTAGAGTGTGCAGTCTTTTTGATGGTGACCTTGACTAAGATACAGGAACGTGTGAATATACACACAATACCAAAAGGCCAGAGCCACTTACCAGCCAGCCAAACCTGTCTCAGCACAAAGCAACCAAACCATTCCTCTTCCACCTTCTCTTTGTGGTAAATAAAACATTATTTCAAATGTTCAATTAAGATAAGTACCTTTAATTGAAGAGCTCAGTCAGAGCACATGCCTCATCACTCAGCTGAAAGGGAAGAAAGCAGGCCTTGCTTCAGCACCCACCCAATTACTCACCATACCTCTCCAACCACCGCAAACAGCAGAGCCACTCATTTGCTTAACAGGGAGTATCAGGAGAAGGATGGCACAGCATGAATCGAAGGGGTTGTCGAGGGGAATAGAGAGAACAAACCTAGCTGAGACCTCCACTAGAAGATCGTAAAGTACCATTCAGAAGTTTAAAAGCACTGTTATGAAATCAATAATATGAAACTAAAGACATTGCAGGTACATGCAGGTACAGCAGTCCAGAGTGATGTCAGATTTCCAGTGAACAATAGGAAGCTTGGAAGCTAAGATTTCTTTTCGACATGTCAGAGCTGTACATAATTCTAAATGACAAAACGCTAAATTCTAAAAGAATTATAGAAAAGCAAACTAAATATAAAGGATAAACTTGTGATGTCTTCCGTTTCCAAAGTTTTCAAGTTTTAAAACGTGTTTAAAAATTATTCCAAACAATAATACCGGAATCTTTAGCCTGTTATAATCTGTACTGGTTATGACCACAAAAATATGCAAAGTATTCAGACTTCAAGTCATTTTATAACTGGCATCTGCTTCATAAAGTTATTAACAAGGGTTAAAAATCAAAGCACTGCATTTCTAAGGGCTATTCACTTCAAGTATTCACCTCTAATGGTAATTCACTTCACTGAATTAATAAAAATACTCAAGTAAGAGTACAACAAAATCCTATTTAACTACATTAAGTTATTTAAAATTCATATTAACCTTATGAAATACAAACAAGCCAGTGCATGTCTGTGTGTGTGTATAGGTCACATCATGTTCAGAACTGTTGCTTATCCTTGTAGCCTTGCTCCACAACACACATACAAGTCCTCAACAGAAAAAAAAAGTCAGAGTCAACTTCCTGATGGCAGGACTGTGTGTGTGTGTGTGTGTGTGTGTGTGTGTGTTTTTGGTTACGGGGGACCGATACAAGATTAGATAGAGCTGGCCGTATCGCTGACTCGCATCTCCACCACTCCCTCAGCGCACTTTCCAATTCCAGAGATGACCTTCCATGCCAGTGCTGAAAGCTGAGAGAGCTTCAGGAAGGGCAGAGTCAGAACTACCCCCCCCCCCCACACACACACACACACTAAATTCAACCCACCCACACCTCATAATCAGGACAGGACAGAGCCAAAGCCTGAACGTTCCTGATGGAAGGAAATATTTACAGGACACAGAGTGATAAATGCTTATCATCTGGACTGGTCAGCCACTCCTGCACCTGACTCACCTTCACTCCCTGTGCTCCAGGAAGGAGAACTAATTACAAAGTATTGACGAATGGGATGGAATCTTTTAGAGCAGAGTGACCCGGCGACAGGATTTCAATATGGCTCATCCCCCCCCATAAACATGGGAGTCAATGTTCCTTAATAAGAGTTTTATTTTATGCCCTCTCAAAAAATGAAGGGTTTAGTTCAGTCGCCGGATGCAAAACAGTGATTGTTTAGAGCTGAACAGATTTTGATATTGGGCATGGGTGGTTGAGATTTGTCTTGTTCATTTATCAGCTTAGTGATGGGACATTTTTTTTGCGGTTTGAGTTCAAGATGACAAGCCACCCCACCCTACCATCAGTGGTGTGGGAAGGTAATTGATGAGTCTGACAAATTTCATCAGTGCCTTTTCTGACGGCCACGATCGATGAAGCAGCGGTCACACTCCCTGTCTGACAGGCCGAAGACGGTCTTTATGTGTGTGTGTTTGAGTGTCATGGTGACTTGGATGGAAAAAGTAACACAGTGACTTGAAAGAAACTTACATTAGCGACACTGAGTAAACTAGCGCTCACAGCACACTTGAGCCTCACTTACTTTCACCTTTAATCAGGTGTTCCTAGATATCTAAACCTTAACGCTGTAAAAGATAAGCTGCCAGCTGTTATATTAACTAGTGTTTGTCAGATAAATGAGAAGTAGGCAATTGTGTTGAGATATATGTTAAAAAATAATTGTTTCCTTTTGGTTAATAATAACGAGTTGGTCATTGTGTAATGATTTTGTACAATGAAGTAGGTTAGTGGCAGTCTTCAGCTTACCATAGTGACATCTCTAGAACACAACATTTCTGTTTTCTTCCAAACCCCATGTAACCATGAAATTCTGGCTTTGAAAAAAGATACAAATAATACATATAAATGTGAGTGGGACAGCTAACCTAATGCTGAAGATGCACATATATTCAAATGAATAGGTTTTTATCTTTACACACTTCAAACTCTTTTTTTAAGAGAATTTTTGTTTTCCATGACACAGGACCTTTAACAACGAAAAAAGTTAGAGGGAAACCCTACCACAGCAGTGGAAACCTTTGCACATTTTGAGTAAACAAGAAAACAGTAGAGTTACAGCAAGAAAAGTTAGGGGGTCACTCTGTCACAGTAATGAAAACCCAAAGCACACATTTTGGGTAAACAAGTTCAGCATTCTATGCAGCATCACAAAGAAGGCCACAGTCCACCACTGAGCTTTGGTTTGATTTGAACAAAAAGACTCCAGTGCTAATAATACAGGGAGCGGGCCAATTTGGTGCTATTAAAGGCATGATCAGAGAGAGCGGCTGGGATATAATAGGGCTGTGTGTGAGGCCACATGTATCTGAACCCTCCCTCGCGGCCTTTTATCTTTTATTCTTTTATCTTCCTGCATTCCTGACACAAGGGCAGTCAGCTATATGCAGGTGTCTATGGGCACTGTGACCCCCAACCCACATTCTAAAGCAATAATATGCCTCAACATGGTCTCAAACTTTGCACTGAACAAATTGGTAGCACCATCAGAAACATGTATTAGAGCTAGAATAGTCTTTGCACAAACATCACAGTCAATAAAAGTGAATTACTTTTAATTTAGAAATGTATATCTTAAGGGTCGGTGGTACAAAATTCACAGTTCTTGAAGACTTTTTTGGGGGGAAATTTAAGTGCTTGATGAATAAAATAAAAGCATAATGGGCTAACATCTGATCTGCTACTTGCTACCATGCAGTGTATAAGTGTTTTTCATATGATACATGAACATCGGTCTGTGTTCTAGAAGTAAGGAAGACAGGAGAACAACACAATGTGTGGTAAAATGCAACAGCCTCAAGCAGAGTGTGCTTTTGGTCATCTTCTGGTACTCTCTCAGCAACAGCATTGGTGCTGATTTAACCTAGTTTCATAAAAGTAATGATTTTCTTCATAAGCACTTACTGATTACTGAAGTATGTATATACTTTGGAGTCTGTAATATTGAAACATTTTCAAGCACATAAACAGCTCACAGTGAGAGCTGGCTAGGTTAAAGTACAGTCTTCCCAAGGCTGTAATGCTCTACCAATCGGAATGCAATCTGAATATAAGAAGATTTGTAAAGAGATATGGTTATGATGGTTATGGATTCTGGGGAATGCTGTTTTCAGTAGAAGTCAGTCGGAATCTGAAGCAGCATGGGGAATGACTGATCTTGGCTGCCGGTAGACGCAGTACAATGTGGGGTGTGTGTGAAAATGTAAGGAAGGAAAGTGAAGTGCTATGGCACATGCGCCGTCTCAGCTGGGTACAGGCAAGTGGAGTGAACTTCATTGGACCTGACATAAAGCTGATTTTAAAATGACTTGACTTGTTCCAGAAAGCAGCTGCTTGTGAAAACTCACACGTCTATTTCTGCGATAGGATTCTCACCTCCACTCCTTTATCTGTCGCTAATTAGCATCGCTGCTAACGAGAACTCCGCAGCGCACACACACCAAGCACATGCATCTATCCCAATTTTCATACAAACTGTGAATATGTGTGAGCAAAAAGAAACTCTCACGAATTAAAAAAAAAACCAAACTTAGTAATTAACTTGGGTAGACTCATAAAATCCAATTGGGTACTCACCCAGTACAGATTATTTTAATTAATCTGGTATGAAATGAAATGAGCAGCTAAAAGAAAAGCTGGACTTTGCAGATACTGCGTTTCATAAACATGAGACGTAATGTTGACATGCTTATGGAGCACAAAATGCACCGTTAAATTCAAGCTAAATATCCAAAACAAAACAAACCAAGGAATGCAGCACTGGAGGAAATGTGTGTTTGCATAACTGTGTCTGCTCGAGTGTGTAAGGAGTTTCACATTTTGCACTTGCAATGTTGATGGCATTAGGGTATGACAGTGGCAACAGTGAGATGCGTGTGTGTGTGTGTTTGTGTGTGGGGAAGAGAGAGAGAGCGAAAGAGAGAAAGAGACAGTAAATAAGCTTACTCTGGTCACCTGATTGGCAGGGCCACTTTGCGGCTGTCTAACTGTCAGTCATCCAGCACCTCTACCCTCTTTAATATTCTGCTAACCCCTAACACACACCCTTCTTCAGCTCCTTTCCCCCAATGCAAGAGGGTGTTACACTCTTCAAACAACTGTCAACTTTCGCAAAACCACAAAAAATGTGTGGATGAATTCAGACATCAGCTAAAATAAGACTGAAATGTTCCACCTGTTTGGATATTTCTAGACTCTAGTCATTGAAAAAGTGGTGGGCTGGTCAACCACCTGTCATTACCAAGAAAGAAACGTGACGAAAAGTGGTTTTGTGTTTGGGGCATCAGTGAAAAGAAGGCTATTTTGTTAGGAGCTTGATAAAAGGCTCTGGAAGCAGATGTTGGGTTTGGAGCGGGTCGGGGTGACAGGTGTCAAATAAGCACTGCATGAGAGTTAGGCTCAAACATATTGTTCACCAAGTCAAACAGACTGCCTGATGTAAACTGCACACTAAAATCACCACATACTTTATAATCTTCCCTTCATGGCTATCCACACTTTCTCTGAGACCAGGAAAATAAATGACTGTGTATCCACATAAATGCTATTAGCAAGCATGTTATTCCTGCACTTCAAAGAACACTGAGCATTTCTGGACTAAATATGTTCACAATACACTTTTAAGATGTTGCTCACAACGTAGTGATCTGTATTAAATAATCTGTGACTGGTTGGTCTGCAGCTCTCAAAACCTTCACTGGTTCAGGAGTCCCTGTTTCAGTGTGGATTTACAGTTTTACACAGTTTCATCTTATGTCGTATTTTCACAATATAAGACCTTTGTTTTTTGTTTAGTAAAAATGTAAAAAAATCTCCTGTGTATAAACTGCTGCAGTATAGAAGGCACTCATCTCTTAAATGTTAGATTTATTAGCGGACTAATCTGACTTATGTAAATTATGCTGAATTTGATGTTTGGAAAGACTTAACTACTTGTTTTTATTCAACATTTTTCTGTCTGTACCATTCCACTAACCACTGGTCGCTTTAAAACTGACACTCAAAATGGCACACTGTTCAGAGAAACAGTACACTATGTGGTGAACTAGTAATTTTGTGCTGTCTGAATTCTCTTTTTTTGTGTTGTCTCTTGGCGATTCTGCAGTTGGTTCCCAGACAGTTGACTGTAAAACAAATGCTTTGTGGTCAGTGGTGAATTTAACAAGTTAACCATTCCAAACACCACCTATACACTGCAGGCATGATTCATTTGTGTGATTTATTTCCTTGTCCATAAATTAATCAAACATGAATAACTGATGATATTTCACGCATCACACATTGATTTTTCAGATGGCGAAAACTGTATTTTGACTTTTCAGACGAATTCATTCAACTAAACAAACACTGCTTTCTCTGGAAATGAAAAGGTGACAACCAAGCTAGCAATTTGTGTCGCAGCGACTAGAACTGATTAGAGCAAACCCCCAAAATTCGCTGGGGTTACATTGTAAAAGCACCCACAAATTGTGCAAAAATTTGAGATGTAGTAAAATGCTTATTTTTATAGTGTAAACTCCCAAATTTTCCCCCAAAACACTTTAATTTAATTGTAAACTTAATACATTACCCTTAAAAATGTTTTAAGGTAAACCCATAAATGTACTTCCGCAGTGTTAAAATGTAAAATACCTATGAAATACTGTGCTATGATTCATGCAAGTGTGTTTTCTTTGGTATAAACAGGGTAAATACAGTAATAATTTCATTTAATTTACAGTAATAAAAATACAGGGCTTTAAGAAGAACAAAACGAAAAAAACGAGAACACTCAGCGAAACGCTCGCGATAGCAGCACGCGGGAAACTGTTATAATGCGGGAATGTTGGAATGCAGCTGCCAGATATGCGTCACAGTCCAGCAGCCAATCAGCAGCAAGGAGAAATTAATAATGCTCTCGGATTGGCTGCTTACAAACCTCCCGCCTCTGACTATAGGGGTATTTCACCATCCCAAGATGAGCCTTTCTTTGTGTTCTCTCGACAGTACTAAAAAATAATAGTTATATTCTAAATGGAAACTTAGTTGAATTCACAATAATATTTATGTTACAAAATCACTAAATTACATTTTTCTTAATAATGTAGCACTAAAATGCATGAAAAATTATATATAGCCACGAAAAAAGCAAAAAAGAAATGTGGAGTATATTTGTGTTTTCCACGAATTTGCAGGGGGTTTTCCGCAAACAATTATTGGGTCGGTTCTAAGAAATAATCTGCGAATAACTGGGGCCGCGAGCTCTGGACCGTGACTTTGCGGGGGAACATTATAGTTTCATTCCTGTTTTTTTAGGTATAAAAGCTCAAACTGGTTTACAGACATCAAGCTCATTTAGCTTTTCCAATAAAACTAGCTTGCCCAGTGCTACTGTATCATATGTCCTTATATTGAGAGCAAGAGATATCCACTGTCAAGTATATACATTTTGTTTGTTGTTAGTGCTATAGCGTCAGCGCAAGAAGATAATTTTTTAACACAAACTTTTTTTTGGCCCATAAAACCAATGTTCATATTCTCATATTTGTGAGGCTAAAATGGTGTCTGAGGCATCAGGGAAGGAAAGGGATATATTTGGATACTATTTTCCCCATTGTACAAACAACGCATATTATCAGAGATTTTTGTGAGGGGACAATATTTAACTTTTTTGCCTATTTATTTGCATTGCATTCAGTGTGTAGCATGCAGTGTCTACAGTGATTACAGCATAAAATGTTAAAGCTGTACGACACTAAAATTATAATATACTAAGTTTAAAACAAACAAAAAAACAAGACCAAATAAAAGAACAGCTCTAAAATACTTATCAGACCTGAGAACTGTCTGGGTGGGGTTCTAATATTCTGATGAGTACTGCTCAATTTACTGCTGGTTATGCATTCAGGGGATGCTTTTGTGTAGATCTCCCTCAGGCTGCCAAAACAGCTCTGACCTGTCAAAGCACGGACTCCACAAGACCTCTGAAGGTGTGCTGTGGTATCTGGCACCAAGACATTAGCAGCAGATCCTTTAAGTCCTGTAAGTTGTGAGATAGGGCCTCCATGGATCAGACTAGTTTGTCCAGCAAATCCCAAAGAGGCTTGATCAGATTGAGACAGGGTGAATTTAGAGGCCAAGTCAACACCTTGAATTCTTAATCATGTTCCTCAAACCATTCTTTAACAATGTTTGCAGTGTGACAGGGCACATTATCCTGGTGAAACAGGTCACTGACATTAGGGAATACTGTTGTCATGAAGGGGTGAACTTCCTTTGCAATATTGTTTAGGCAGGTGTCAAAACCTGACAAAGCAACTTCCAAATGTCTGACAACAGATCTATCTCTACAAAGCATCCTGGTGGAAAGCTACAAATAAAAAATAAGTGATTCACGATAACAGGCCACCTTCATCCACGGCTCCATGGTTCAGTTCTGATGCTCATTGTAAGCACTTATCAAAGTGGACATGGGCACACTGGCCAGTCTGTGGCTATACAGCCCCATATGCAGCAAAACGCAATGCACTGTGCGTTCTGACACCTTTCTGTCATAGTCCGCATTAAATTTTTCAGCAATTTGTGCTGCAGTAGCTCTTTTGTGGGATCAGACCAGATGAGACAGTCTTCGCTTCCCACTTGCATCATTGAGCCTTGGGACCCCATGACCCTGTCGTCCATTCACCAGTTGTCCTTCCTTGGTAGATGCTGAACACAGCATATCAAAAACACTCAACAAGACCTGTACTTCTGACCCAGTCTTCTAGCCATCTCAATTAGGCCCTTGTCAAAATCACACACAAAGGTATCTAGTGAGTCTATTGAGCCTTCTTTATGCTATATAATAATTGTCACACCTAAAAAACCAACAGTTGAACATGTGACAACAAATTGGGTCACAGAGATAACATACTATAACCTAAATCATACCTCTAATCACAGTGAGTAAAATGATGAAAAATGAGAAGTAATCAGAAGTGAAGCAACTGGGAAACTCTGTAAGTCTACAGCAAAAAAAAAACAACAACAACAAAAAAAAAAAACACATGGAAGTGACCCTAGCTGCTTATCAGCACAGAAAGTAATGACAACATCCTTGCTCTATCTGGAGCCAACATTGTTCTTCTGTCTCTGCTATTCTTTCCCAAAGTGTAATTTCCTCTTAAAAATTCCATTATAAAAGGACAAGGTTAAAGGAAAGACATGACTCAATAAGCACTCTTACTTTTATATCTTCCCTCAAGAACAAAAAGGCAGCAGCACACTGCATGAGAATATTACTTTGAAATACTTTGAGAGAGTGCTTTTCAATTCAAATTTGACAAATGACATTTCTTTCTGCTTTGCACAGGCACATTGTTGTACTGTAGCAGTCTGTCTATGCTAGCACCTTAAATGAGTATAAACGGTCACATGAGCCAAAAATAACTCCTGCCTCAAAAAGCAGTTCACCACACAAAATCCAAAAATCTCTGCAGTCAGAAAAAGCCTTATTACTACCCTGCTGCTAATAACAGGTCTCAAATGTTAGTGAGGAGTTTGTACCTTCAGTAATGACCGCTCTGCCATTTTAGCATCAGAAAATAGCATTATGGTTGCGCTTTACAATGGCACTTTTGGACATTTTGAAACATTCCTGTTGGTCTATTTTTTAAGATGGGCACAAAATGCAGCGACTAGGATATGCAATATGATACTGACAGTATTTGTGAAAAAATTACATCAAACTATAAAATTAAATTGGTACTAAAAGAGCACTGGTCATGTTTTATTACAAAAAGAGCAGAAGTAGTCCTGTTTAACTAGATTTAGTGCAGCGCAACATGTGAAACCATGAATAAAAATTGTTCATAGTATTTGTTTATGTGGTAGTACAGTCTGCGAAAGCTGGTGGCCTAGTGGTTAGGGCATTGCCCCTGCAATCAGAAGGCTGTGGGTACAGAATAACCAAATATTACATAGGACTGTCATCATCACACGATTATAATGAATTTCTCAATTGAAAAAAAGAATCAATTACAGTTTACATTCTCAATGAATGGGTTTTGTGATTAGTCTGCAATCTGAAAGATAAACATGATAACCGCAGGTCATTTTGAACAGAGACAATATAAAAGAGGAGAATGTTCACTGGTTTGTTGGCTTGCAACACTCAACATCATGTGTGATTACAAGGAAATTCCCAGCAGTCTGTAAAAAGAACAAATCAGTTTTCTGGTAAAACTGCAAGTGGGAAAAGCCTGCCCTTGTTGAGGAGAAAAAATGTACTTGTACTGAGCAATAATATTGAACCAGTTGTACAGGTTCAGTATTATTCTCCAACAGAACGTTCTATGATGCTCTTTTCCTATGGCAAACACTGGTTATTCCTTCATATCTTTTGGCCCAGTGTTTTAAAAGAATGGGTTGATTTGTGAAATTGTAGCTGCCTTGTGAAAGTTTTTACCATGAAGCCAAGCAAATAAACTACATGAATATAACAAAGTCAAGGAATTCATACGTTTATTATATTCATAATTACAATGTCTATTACAATTTCAGTGTTAATTTTCCTGATATCTATCCCATGGCAGTGTTTTTAATATTAAAGAGTTGTCATTCAACTTAAAATTGAAATAAACTTGATAACCTGATAACAGCTATCTTATAACTGTAATTATCCCTGGTTGTATGATTAAATGTTTTGTTTGGTGATCCAAATCTAATAAATGTCTCTAATAAATGTCTGAAAGTGATTACTAGATTTATTTTCAAAATAATCAGATTATTCTATTACCAATAAGTGACAGCACACTGTCCCAGTGAAAATTTTATATTTTTACCCTGCTGTTTTCAAATGGTGTTAAAAAGAAGACCAAACAAAAAAAAGAACTATGACAGTGCTATAATAGTGATGATATGCAGCAATAGATTTAAAAGATTTGATACTGCAAGATAGTGTTACTCCACAGCAAATCGGTTTTAGATTTAAAAACGATCAGAAACGAGGTAAAGGGCCTCTTGTTCCTAGCCACATCAGTTTTGACAGCACTGGGTATTACACGTTCTGTGTGAGCAGTCACCCCCCACAACGAATGCTCAGCGAGAGGCACATTGTGAAGAGAGTGGAGGCTAGACTGAAATTTCAACCACTTTAATCACTGCCACATGCTGTTTCCTTTATTAACGCACTGTTGGGCGGAATATTCCTGCCGAGGATTGTCAAGTGCTCGTCCGAATCATATTTCTCTGCTTTTTGTTATCTGTCACTTTTTCAAAGACTGGAGCTGTGAATCATTAAAAACACACACACACACACACACACACACACACACATATATATATATATATATATATATATATAGATATATATGCACAAGCACATGCACATATGCACACAAATGTCATTCTCATTCTATATAGGGGACAAACAAGGCAGATATTCAATTTAGATAAAGCCTAGAACCTAAATTCACTCTTGGCAATGAGACAATGCTCCATTTGCCCAAGAAGCTTTAAAAGAACATGCTACACCGGGAGACTGACTGACAGCCCAGGAGAGGAAATTTCCAATTATGGATCTAAAGGAACAGACACACTGACAAAGGCAGGCAAAAAGGTACATGGAGCCGTGCGAGGCAAGTCGGAGTTGTGTGCTGCTTCTTTTATGATTTCACATGAAAGTTCTGGACAGAGTGGGAGCTCACAGAGACTGATAGGTAAACAATAAAGGCTCAAAGTGTCAGAGAGAGCACGAGAGAAAGAGAGAGAGAGTAAGAGAGAGGGAGGGAGAAAGGGAGAGGGGAGAGAGAGAATAGAAGAGAGAGGAGCAGAGAGAAAGGGGAGGGGGGAGAGAGAGAGAGAGAGAGAGAGAGAGAGAGAGTGAGTGTAGATGAGTAAAAAGAGAAATAGGCTGCAGCACTTTCTTCTCTCAGACTTACCAATAATAATTAGACAGGCATATGGATCTGGACTCTGGTTTTAACGATGTATTGTCAAAACAAATGAGACAATCAAACAGAACTTCGACATTATTAGTCTTGCTAAGGCAATATTCCGTATAACTGAGAAAAAACTGTGTTCCTCACAGTTTAATGAATTAATCCAGTGTGAAAACCAAACAAACACTAATAAAAAGGCACGGGATGGGCACCTAGGCAAACTAAAATCTCTAATAAATCCCCTCAACTAGTCCCACATCGAGTGTACTGTGATTGAATGTCATAAGTCACTGGAGTGATTCTAATCCAAAATAAGTCTAAAAACTCATCAAGGGCCATTAAATGTAGATGCTTAAATGAATGTGTAACCAGAGGTGTATCAACAGGCCTACAGCCATACTAAAAAATAATAAAATAATGTACATGTACAAGTAAAAACAACCAAATAACTACTTGAGTAGGAGTACTGAAAAAAGGTATTTAAATACTGAGTAAAAGAAGTCAACAACCATCAACATAGGAACATCAATTTGTTGGACACGTCATCTCTTTTCAGGATGGTTTTGTTATAAAATAAACCTCAAAAGTGAAAAACAAAAAACACAACCAACAGAAGTAAAAGACACTCAAAGAGAATACTGGCCTCTAAAAAGGTTCTTTACATTAACATCTCAATAACAACAACAGTTTTCTAAGGACCTAAATGTTATTGCTCAAAGAATCCTTTGTGGAGGCCTTAAAGAGCTCACCTAAGCAGGCAGAAGTATAACAACCAAGAAATACAGGTATTTCACAAATTTGTGATTAAGCACACGTGAAGGACACTCATTACTATCATTTACTGTGTACGAGCATCCTTCAAAGGAGCGTTTGTGTAATGAAAGTAGCTGTGTTTCATTTTTACATCAACATTTTCCACACAATATTTACCCTTTAGAATTAAACAAGCTGCTTTTGCCACTGAGACTTTAAAATACGTGGAAATTAAATGTAGATGATTTGTGGCAGAAATCCAGTATTTGAGTGAAAGTAGAGATACCCTTGGAATTTCTTGGTAAAATACTACTTAAGTGAAAGTATAAATATATTATAAAGTTATTTAGTTAAAGCACTAAAGTACACAGAAAGTAAAAGGTCTTCAAAACATTCCAATGATCCAACATCTCTCCTCTTGTGTGTTCTGTTTAGAAAATGGGTTAGGGTTCCCCATCCAGATATAAGGCATCTGATTTAAAAATAATCTTTTTCAATTTTAAAAGATTGTCAGAGATCTGGAACTAGTTAACGTTGCTAAGCAACAATTGGACATTCCCTACTTAAGAGAAGGATTGAGCAAAAGGCGTGCTGATGTTTGTTTTGTTTTATATATGAAAGTGCATATTTTTCACATAGTATACAAAAATGTACTTTTTTCTTCACAGTATTCTGTCGAAAGTACTGGCGTAAAAAGCAGGATTACTGTGAGATGTAGAGGACTGCAAGTAGAAGTCTCAAAAAGCAGAAATATTTTAAAAACGTACTTATAGAAACAAAGTGGATCACCACCACTCAGTGCATGCATGATATATGTATGATCTGTGTTCTGAGCAGCAGACTTATTGCAGGCTGAATAGGTTGCTATTGTAGTTTAGCTTCGGTATGGACTGGGTAGTGAAAGGTATGTTTACACACAACTCTTTTACTGACTCTTTTAACATGGGACCTTACAATTCAGCATACCTCAGCCAAGCTCAAGCCTGCAAATGAAGCTTTCTATTTCTACCTGGTTTGTTTTGGCACCAAGACTGCAAGTCTGAGCAGCTGAAACCCATAAACTCCAGCAGGCTGCTTCCCTCCTCATCGCAGCCAGACACTACAGCAAGTCTGACTGACAGAGCTTGGACTGGCATCAAAGACTCAAGCCAAGCTAAGTGTCTGTTAAAGGAGAAATGAATGTAAAAGTGGCTGCTGGCAGGCTGCTGCAACAGTGGCTGGGTATCTTTTACATGCAGTGTGTTCCTGGCCTTTACCTTAGTAAGCCCATCGCAGAGCAAAACACCGCACGCTAAAGAGGTGGGCGGCTCTTTGAGAGAGGCCCTTGAAACGCATTCACTCAAAACTGCGGGATTCAGAGGAAGCTACTATCTGTAACACAAATGAGTCTTTATCTTTTGCTTACCATTTCCTTCTCTCCATTTCTCTTACTTGCTCTCTTCTCTTCTCTCACAGCAATTCAGGCATGTCAATGCTGTAAACATCCTTTGACAGTGAACTGAACTCGATGTAACATAATTTACACAGAAATAAGCAGAGCATTTCTTGAGGTGAATGAGCCATTTTCAGGACCACAGACAGCTCACTGGGGCACGTCCACTAGACCAGTGGCCCCCAAGCATTTTTGCAGCATTTTCATGTAGAACAATATTTCATGGGCTGGTGTAGATACAACTAAAAACTATGTTTTGTTTTTACTCGTTTTTGCTAGCTTGTGTGCAAAATTTTTGATGTACTGTCTCTTGTGACCGAGATGAGTGTTTTTTCCAAAATAAAAGATCTTTCGGATTCTGATAATCAATAAATATTTTATTCTGTCTTTCTGTCCAGCCCGGTACCAAATGACTCACAGACCAATACCGGTGGTAGGGAACCTCTGCTCTAGAGCACCTACTGAATACTTTAAAGGGATGATCTTACTGGGCTAGTAAAATGGAATCAAAATGAAGTATGTGATATTCTTTGTGTTATACAAATTACATACTACACAGATAGGTGTTTGAGTCACAAAATGCCACACTGTATTTTAAAACAAAGGAATGCAATGTAATAAGTCCATGTGCGACAGTGAAACTGACCCATAGCTGTATGCAATAATTTTGCCTAAATGCCCAAATTAAGGGTGTTTTCACATATAGTTTTTAAAGGAACCAAACCCAAAAAGTGGACCAACAGAAAGGGAACTCAACTCTTTTTATTTTCACAGTGTGAGTTCATTTGAATGGGGACTTTTTCTGATCCACTTCAGCTCATATGGGGTCTTTTTCTGTTCACACTTTAGTTCTTCACCCAACCTGCCGCCCTTGTCTCTTCATGTTCCCCATTCTTGGCAATTTTTTTCTCCATAAGAGTAGATGGTTAAAAGCTCTACCAAACTTCTACATTTTCCACAAAGATCTATGCTACGATTTGCCGTCACTGAAACTGATGGAGAGCAAGAATGCTTTGAGGCTGTACAGTTTAGTAGAGAAACTTGAACTTGACAAGAATCTCTAGGTCCCATTTATGTATGTATGTATGTATGTATTTATTTATTTATTAGTTCTAAATTTTTTAATTATTATCATTTGTTTTGCATTTATTAGTTTATTTCTTTGTCGTCTGTTTATGTCATCTCATTTCTGAAATTGTATAACTGAAATTGTAATGGGAGTTGTACCCTTATTACAGTTCAATTAAAGGAAATCTTTTCGTTTCCAGGGGCTGTACCATGTGATTTACCTATGGCAAGGTTAGAGGGTGAAAATTGACAAAGCGAACCGGGAGCGCTTTGTGTTCATAACATGCAAGTTAAACGAACCGTGCCACAGACTTAAAGCAAACCGGACTGAGACCACATTCTGAGTTCGTTTAGCGTGTTCACATAAATGCATATAATCAATCTGAGCTGGCTTTAAAGGATGAAATAGGCCAAGTGTGAAAACACCCTAAGTACACATCCTCTACAAAAAATTAACTTCATCCTCTACAAAAAATTAACCTCCTTTGCTGCAAATTTTATCATTTCCGTATTTACGCAGTTCATTTAATATATTGGAAATACATCCCATAACTTTTGCAGAGATCACATACAGTATTATGCTGTTCATGTTTCTTCCCCAATATGTTAAACTTAGCAAGTAGAAACAACATATAAAAATTTGCAGATGATGTTAGAAATGCATAAAAATACAAAATACCAAGCCTTAATCTGACAATATGATGTGATGCCAACAACAGGCTGAACAAACTATCACAACATTTATATTTTGTTCAGACTATAAGATGAAAAACACGTTTGCATATTTCTGCTAATTTAATCAATAGATATTTAGTCATGCCAATTCACACAGAAGTTATAGGGAGTGTTATGATAATAGTACTTTTTGAAAGAGACACAATACAGGTCAGGTAGTCACAAAAGGGTTTATTTGACTGGTCTGTTCAATTAAAAAAAATAAAGAGAGTTTGATCATGTAAGAATTATTTTTTTTACTTTTTTTGGAACACAAACTTAACAAATGGACTGCAGAACTACAACAAAATACAGGCAGTTTGTTTTTCTGTACTTGACATGTCAAACTGGTCTGCTAAATTATAAACAAGATTGTGAGCAAGATACGAAATGAAAGAGCTGTCAATGTTTGTAACGTAACACAAAAGATAAACCCAAACCATCTCACCTTAAGGCGAATAAGACAAAACAATCCTTTACTAAGGTAAAGTAAACAAATCCTCTCAGTTCAACAGGTTGGCTGATCCTGTGTGCGAAAAGAGAGAAGTAAAAAGAAGAGTTCAATCCAGAGAAAAACCCAGCAGAGTGAAAGAGGGAGACCAACTGATTAGATCTGGGATCCATTCCGACAGAGTAGGAAGAAGTGTGGGTGGAAACAGAATGGAAAGAGATACAGAAACAGAAAAAGAGTACAGAGGAAGAACATAATAGAGGTAGGGGTGGATGACATATTATGAATATGAATTTGTCATTTTCATCCGCAGTGGTAAACTGGTTTACTAACACTACTTTTTTGCATGTTTTACTGTGTTTTACATCGCAGTCCCACAGCATGGTCAGGATTTCAACTAAACAACTACCACTAAACAACTGAACTGAGGGCCAACAAAAATCTCAGGTCTTAGTCTGCTTCAAAGTGAACCCTGGGAACACACTTTTACAATGGACTTGGCAAAATCAGAATTCAAAACCAGAGCGTGCTTTTATTTTCTTTTAGAAGCACATTAGCACCGTACTGCCCTCACAATCAGCCTTTCTTAACATTTCTGGATTCATATAATTGAATGTTGTGAAATATCACATATTGTTCTTGCAGCATGCGCTGCTCCAAATAACAACAAAAGAGCAATAAAAGAACATGATTAATATAGCCTGGGGTTATTTGTATGGCTTGTTTAATAGAATATAAATATGCTGCAAGCTTTACTGATGCAGTCTGTAAAAATGACTGACATGGTGGACTCAGACAGGACTAAAATTACAGAGAAACAATGGTACTAATTACATTATCTTACCTTCCCATGTAAAACTAACCTGAACCTTCTGAAAAGAGCTGGGGGGCCCCAGTTAAATGGCATAATTAAAGGAACATCCAATTGATTGATAATCTTTAGGTACTGATGGTATTTTACTTATATAGCCTTGCTCTACAGATCGTACTGCATGTATTTTTGGGCTAGTGTACTTATTGCACAGTTTTGTTTAACTGTGTAGTTTTGGTCACTACTCCTGTGCTGTCGTGTAAACCCAAGGCCTTATATGTGGGCCCTGTAGGAATGCTGTACATTCCATAATATGCATCTATGCTGTTTGCATGGCAAAGTTATTCTTGATTTTGATCTTCTCACACAATATCTAATCAGAAATGCTACATACAATGTAATGTATTGTCTTATACCCAGTATGTGGAGGTAGCAAGAGAATGCAGTGAAGGAGGTATAGAGAACAGGTGAGAGACTGGAGGAAGAGCTAAGATGGAAAATGGAAGAAAATGAGAGTGTACAGAAAGAGGAGGAATGGGGAGGTGGTCTGGCAGCCTGAGGGGAGGAGATGAGTTTTTAATGGGCTAAGAGACAAGCCACAGGGCTAAGCTTGAGAGAGCAAGGTTTCCAGGGACATGGAGTGGCCTGGAGTGACCTTGTCCACACATGGGCTCCTGAAAGAGAAAAGAATGCTCTTACACAACCTCCTCTCCTCTATTCATAGCTTACAGCAGGGCTAGGTGAAATATCATCTATATCAGTGCACCAGTACTGGTGTAAAATCATGAGACTGAGTTTCAGTTTCAACAACACTGAAACATAAAAACACAAATGCAATGACAGTTAGTCAGTGGACACTTCAGATAAAACAATCAAACAATACTGGCTTTACTAATGCAAGCTAACTACCTTTTGGTGCTATGCCGTAAGTTATATTCAATGATTTTCTCAATGAAAATAAGAACTCATGGTCTAGAGAGCCCACACTTTTGGGTCTTAATCAATTCAACA
>JBBPCX010000016.1:12829305-12847433 GCA_037974365.1 Hydrocynus forskahlii | reverse complement strand
ACACACACACACACACACACACACACACACACACACACACACACACACACACACACACACACACACACACAGAGAGCCACAGGCACAGCATGAGGCCACACAGATCTGAGTGTCAGAGCTTGTTTTGGTGTTATGCAGTTTTGAATGTGACTCCACTAAATGCCAGGCAGGATCTGTAAAAGAGGCAATAAATCATCATAGGGGAACAGCACGCCTCAATATGCACACACAACAGTGCCATCTCCCCAGGCGAGACACACACACACACACACACACACACACACACACACAGAATGAGAGTGGACAGAGAGCCAACATGCTAAGCTAATCTAGTAAAATCCCGAATCCACTTTATTTCTATGCACATGTTTCTGAATGACTGAATGCACAAATTTACAGTGAAAAAGCCACCTGCTCTGCCTTGCTGCTGCATTCATGGGGATAAGCCCTTATCAACTGCCTGGTAATACAACAGAATAAATAGGATTAAAGCACATCAGATCATACACAGTATTTCAGGCAGCCAGAATGGTCAATCAAAACAACATAGGCAGTGCTGAAGGGAGTAAGGGGTCTTTCACAGCAGCGCTAATGAAGCTATATAATGGTGAGAGAAAGCAGAGAAGAGGAGCAGGCCTCGAGGAAATGGCAGATGAAAATTGATGACAAGGTTCGGTGTCTGCATTGTGCTTGAATGAGAATAAAAAAATGAAGAGGCACGGCCCCAGCAGGAAATTAAATATGTTCGTCCGGGCTGATGTGCATCTTTGTGTGTGTGTGTGTTTGTGTGTGTGTGTGTGTGTGTGTGTGTGTGTGGTTGTGTGTGTGTGTATTTGTGTGGGGTGGGGAGACACGGTAAAATGTTATATGCCCTTGCTTCGCATGTGAAAATACTTAACTATGGCTGTAGCTAAATGAACATAGGACCTAGCTGCACCAAGTTCATGAGGTGGATAGCTGAAAAGCTTGTGAGGTTGAAGGTTGAAAAGCTGCAATGAAAAAGTGGTGCAAAACAAGCTTGAGCCAATAAGAGAAAATGCACATTGGGTGATGACTCGGTCCTAAATGAATGAAGCTTTGTCCCACTAAAACAATTTAAGTGTTTCGTCTGTAGGTCTAAAAAGAGAATTAGAGAACCAGTAAAAGTAAACGCCATAGGAGGCACATGTTAAAAAGCCAGTCAAGTACTTGCATGTCTCTGTGCCACAACACACTGGAGCATGCAGGCATGGACCCTAAGGATGTAACAATTCAAAAAATTAATTACTGGATTTGATCTGACACAGTGGGGTGTCAATTTAAAACATTTTTGGCACAAGTCAACAAGTTAGGCATAATCAAATCTGAAACAATACAGTATTATTTTGGCACTTCCCTCTCAACACACAAAACATAGAAATCCCTCAAATTCCCCTGTAATACATACAGTATTAGTATAGTCCAATACAAAAATCTGTAACCTCTGACCAATTAATAGTTTGAATGCAGAGTAAGTCAACTTATGTGAGAGCTTTTGCTCATGTGTTTTCATGTGCAGAAATTACAAACAAATGTCAAAATCATTCCTTAAATAACAAAATCATTCAGTACTGGACAACAGGAAGCATCTGCAAGTTTAGTTGAACATTTTGGAGTTACGGTCCCTGGCAGCACAACAACAGAGTGTGCTCAAGCTATGCGCTCCTTCATTTTCATCAATCTATTTCTGAGAGATAATGAGAATAAAAACTACAGCAGCGCACAAACACTGTTAGCATAAACACTCTCCTGAGCCACTGCATTATTCGTTCATCTAAACAAACCACGGGACACTGGAAAGAGCCCATTGTTGTTTTAATAATATGTGTGTCTTCATATTTGTGTGTGTGTGTGTGTGTGTGTGTGTGTGTTTGTGTGTCTGTGTGTGTGTGTGAAAGAGAGAGGGACAGACAAGTGCTGTAGAGCTTCAAATGTCTCTTCTCTCTTTTCTTCATTGTCCAGGGATGTGAGTGAGTTGTGTAAGCCAGCAGCACAGTTGGACGCCTGTCTCTACTTGGAAATCCTCGTCCTGCAGGAATCTCATTATGCAGAAATGGCACATCAGACACAGGTAAAAACTTTCGGGGGCTTGATATGATTTTGAGTCATTTTGTGGTTGAGTAACAAAAAGAGAGAGAAAGAAACCTCTGGTAAAATTAAAAATGAACAATCTGACGAGTCTCAGTTTAATAACAAAAACAGAGATGGGTGTCATTTGCTACATGGCATACAAGGTAGCTTTCGAAAAAGAAAAACATCTTTAAAAGAGTACATTTTTAAACTTTTGCTTACTGTCAACAGTAATGCAACAGCAATGTCAAGTGATGCAACTGTTTAAACGCTGGCCCTACTGTCAGTGAGACTTTAAGTTGAATCCCCATCTCAAACCATCATTCAGTGGGATACTAGCCTATGTGGGCACCTGTTCGCTGACGTAACAGAGATAGCATGTTAGTCTACTCCTACAAATGCCTTGAGCTGCCCAAAGACATTGTGCTAACAGAAACTCAAAAAGTGGCAGTGGGGGATTTCTGGCTCAACTTAAACGGTTCATGGTTGACCTTCTCAGAATTAAACCATTTTGTGGTATTTTGTTTGACCCGGCCCAACATATGAAATATAAAATTTCTTTGTCTTGTAGCTTGTAGCATGTACGATGGTCCTGCTACAGGCCCAGAGTATCATGGGTGGTAGTAAAAATGCTGTCACTTTCATTGTGTCATTTGAAAGTTCTAGGTTCAATTTACAACATATAAAAAACAGAATGGTGTTTTTTTTTTTTTGTATTGAGGTTTTTAGTTTAAAATGAAAATAACAAAAACTTTACTACCCCTTTTAATTCTGTGTCTGTAGTACGAGCACCAGTACAAAAATTCTTGGCGTCCAGTAGTCCACACCTCTTGACAAAAATAGAGAAGTGCAGTTGTAGGATATGGAGTAATGAGCATATATCAAAAAATGTTGACAACCATACTTACAATCTTGCCAGAGATACAGCCTTTGGAATTCCGGCTAAAATTTAATAGGTAGAAACACATGTTTAGAATTTTCTTAAGATGGGTATATGCTATAAGCTAAATAAATACATATTTGAAATTTGGAATTAAGACTTGTATTACCACAATTTTTTAAGGTGCCTAGGTGTTACTGCTGTAAAGGCATCTGAAAATGGCTGACCAAACATTTTTGCAATACATTTCAAGCCTGTTAAACTCCATGAGGCCATTTGGATTTTTCATACTGGGCCAGGGGCAAAAAAATGCCACATATTTCTGACAGGGTCAAGCGTGGACATTACCTAATACTGAGCCAAAATGACCCAGTTGTGCTTTACATGTCTCAGCAGAAGCACAAGCTAGCCTCACTTGGTAGCACTGTGTGATAGAGGAAGACATAGCTAGCAAGAATTGCATAGGACTAAATTGAGGGGAAACTGGGTTTTAAAAAAATCTCCCCAGAGATTTGAAAAGTAGCCTAGCGACACTGTAACACAGAGATTCTTGTCAGACACATGTTACTTTTCTAACTGGTATCAAGAGACACAAAACAAATTTGTGAACTCATGTAGTATTTTAATTGTCAAGCTGGTCAGTCATTGACTCATGCCTATCTCAAGTATGTGGGCAAATGATTATGCATACTTCTTGGTTCCAGTAGATGATATGAGCGTATAAAAACAGGCTGGAGTCACCACGGGCCTAGAAGAACATTTACAAAACCAGTCACACATTCCCTGCGCTGTCACATGGCAGGCGGAGGAGCACTGTGGAGGGCCTGGAAAATGTTAACGCACAGAAACCACATGAAGCAGAACCACACTGCTTCATAATCCACTAAGGGAGAGATCCTGAGTGTGTTTACCGCTCGAAGCTAACGTAATTATGTCGTGTTTTTTGTTTTGCTTTTTTTTAACAGCTGCTGGCCAGTGCTGGCTCCATTATTACAGCACTACTACACTCTCTCTTCTATAGAAACTGTCTGCTAATGAGAGGTGTAGCATTCTCTGCAGGTCCCCACAGAAACCGAGCCTTCGATTCAAGGTTCCTAGCCTCATCCATTGTAAAAAAAAAAAAAAAGTATTAGCAGATCCACTCCTCACAAAGCTTGAAGTCTGAAACATTCCATAGTTATTTTTCAGACTACTAAACTGTGCCAGCCATTTTTCAGACTATAAAATTGTGCCAGTCAACATATTGTCTATATCTATTGCTACTGGTCTTGCAGATGCACTGATTTCCAGCTTTACCTGTATTGATTGATACAAACTGCAATATTTCACTTACTGGCTGTTTCAGATTGTTGTTGAAAGAGAAGTTCATAGATAGACCGATGCATAGGTAGATGTGATGCTTGCTCACTCAAGAGGTTTTCTAGAACAAGTGTATTAATTGAGAGCTTAAAGGTCCCACGATGTGAAAACTTCACTTTGTGTGATTTTTTACCATTAATACGAGTTCCCCTATGGTCCTGCAGTGGCTAGAAATTGCGATAGGTGTAAAGTCATCCTGATCATCCTGCTCCGCTGTTCAGAGAGCGACAGCTCAGATGGCCCGATCTGGAATTTGGCCCCGTATGATGTCATGAGGGGAAGGTTACCCCCCCTTTTCACGTTATTTGCCCGCCCAGAGAATTTTGCACCCCTCCCCTAAAAAATTTGCTCCACCGACTGTCATGGCTTGCCAACGAGCAAAGCATGGCAGTTGCTGCGTGCTTAGATGTAAAAATGAGCACAAAGGTATTTTTTTAGTTCCTTCATGCAAGCCTCTGAAAAAACAGTGGGTTAATTTTATTTTTTCTGGAAATGCGCCGACACAACTTCCTAAAAATGTGTATGTCTGTGCCAAACATTTCGCCAAAGTTTCCTCAACTTGGGGCAATACAGAGCTGGTCTTGCTGAACGGCTGAAAATTAAGTCTGGATCAGTACCAACTCTCCCTGGACAAGTAAGTCAACTTAACGCTATATAATTTTGTTGCTTTGCTGTATTTGGTTACCTAGTTTTTTACTCTTAGAATGTGACCGTAACATTAGCTGTGCAGCTAACAGCTAGCAGCCCAGTTAGCAGACTACTGTCGCAAATGTAAAGGTAGATAGCGTCAGGTATGTGTGTGAACGGTGTGTGAATGCACACGTTAACTCGAGTGTTGTACTTCTTTGTTTTTTGGACAACCGTGCTGCTGTTAGTCCACGAGCCATTGCTATACACTGTAAACATTAGCGCATGGTACTGCAAGCTGGCCCCTCCCCCACCCTCCACCTTGCCCCGCCTCTCTCCTTCTCACCCCGCCTCTCTCCTTCTCGCCCCACCTCTCTCCTTCTCGCCCCACCTCTCTCCTCCTCGCCCCGCCTCTCTCCTCCTCCTTATCATTTAAAGCTACAGACGCGGAAATGGTGCGTCCTGGGGAAAACTCAAAGTGGCTGTAATTCTGCACCAAGGCTGAATTTCGGAAAGAGACTCCAGGTACAGTATTAGGAGACCACTAAGACCTATATAAAAGCATAAAAAACCAGCATGTCATGGGACCTTAAAAATTCCCCCATTTTAGTACACACATGGTGTAAAAGATGAATAATAAAAAGAAAAAAGGCAAAACTTTGTGAACACCTGGGAACATGCAATTCATTGCACTTACAACAGATAGATGGATGTCTTGAAAAACAGAGAGGTTATGAGAGGAAATGAATTCTCTAAACACACACGCTAGAAAGAGGCTGTTGCAGAATGGAAGAAGCATTGTTGAAAATGTGCATACAGCTGGATTTTAACCTTTTTTTTGTGTAAACTATTATCTCATTCCATAACACTGTTAAATATTTAGAAAATATGATCCTACATTTTACAAACACTGTCCAGGATTACTCTAAAATCATGTAACTGTTTCCACCAAAGCTGCTCTTCCCTCACCAATGTTATTATTATGCATGCCTGCATGTATAAGAACATTACAGGGGTAGAAATCGCTCTTAATCCCACTGCCATACACTCATAAAACATGAAACCTCCATGCAGTCATGCAAACAGAAAACAGTGCTGCAAATATCAGCTCCATTTGCTTACAAAATTCTCAAAAACTAAGAATTTTACCAGAATCAGTTCAAGCACTCCCTGCTGATGTTACAGGGTACGTTTCTAATGATAAATTACAAAAATATGACATATCAATAGACAAAAAATAAAAATATTCAGTCTCTACTGGCTTTATCCAGCACATCCTGTTCATTTCTAACAAGAGAAAATAAGAAGCTGGATCTGACCTTGACGCGCCAACTAAACCAGCGACTCTAAACGACTGTTGGACTTTTGACACAAAACCCATGAGTAAATTACGGCCTTTCCAGTCTCGGCGGCATGTGCTTTGTGTTTGGCACCAGCAGCAGAAGAAAAGGCGCACTGCGTCCCAGCACGCTCGCCCAAGACAATCAGAAGACTTGTGCTTGCTGCATTGTGCGATCTTGCCATTGTGTTGTAAAATTGCGCCGGCCAGCTTACATTACAAGGCAACATAGGTAATTTCTCAGCAAATTACCCTGCCGGCTTTTACAGCCAGGAAAGCATAGCAACTGTAATGTTCTTGAAAATATCGCTGTGCGCCGCTGTAGCTGGCGGCTACAGTAAAATGAACCCTGTTGAAATTGATGAATATATTAAAATGACCTGTACGCGAACGCCATTAAGCCCCAGCAAACCTGCTGCCACACACGAGTGCACATATCTCTGGCTGGAATGCGCTTTGGAAACATTAATTGTGAGGCGAGAATTAGTCAGCTGCTTTAAAAAAATGCATGGGAAAAAACTGATAAGCCTGTGTTGAGATTGAACTGACCTTTTTCTTTTTTGTCAGAGGCTGAGAGGAAAAAAAAAAAAAGATTATGAATACCGGTGGATGACAGACCAGTGATTTCCTCTCTTTGTGTGTTTGCACATGCGTTTGGTGGTATGTGCAGACATTAAGCAGGGCAAAGGAAGTAAGACAGCAGGCGTTGTCTCCTCCCCATATCATAAAGCTATTAAGTTGCTATCAGCTTTGCTGCAGCCATGCTGGCCTGTGATATATAGGCACATTTCCCTCCTAGCTGCAGCTCCAGGCCTACGTGGGAGCGCCTCCACCATGCAGGGCTTATCACACACACCTTATCTCCCACAGACAGTTAGCTATGAGTAGAAAGTAGCCACAGGTGATCTGGCTTGCGAGACATGACGCTCGGGTCTGAACTAAGGGCCCCATGGCCCCGCAGCTGGCCCCTTACTACCCGGATCACATCTATATCTCACCTTGATTCTGAGAGACTGGCAACCGGAGTCTCACTATAGTCGGACTCCAGATCAGCAATGCAGGGGTGACATATCTGCTAATTTGGTTAGCATAGCTCCAGACAATTTTTTAATGAAATCTTCCCATCAAGTGGGATTTTTCATAACATAATGAAATAGAGACAGCACATTAGTAAGCATAAAGGAGGCAATAGAATAAAAGCCGGCCAAAGAGAGCTCTGCTGCCTGCCAAACAAAATAAAATTAAATAATAACAAATAAATATGTAAATAAAAGCCCACTGCAAAACTTTATTGCGAGTCTTCCAGTGCAAAATTCGAACAACCGTTCCAGCAAAAAAACGCTTTATTAGATCTGCCGGATATGGTCTCTGCAAGAGCATGCAAATTGCGTTTAGGCTTGTACGTCTCTCTGCCGCACGCTGGCTCACAGCCTACTAACTCTTTGCTAAATAAAACATTATTCATTATGCCTACAAATATGTCCAAGGGGTAAATGCAATTCAAAATACAAGTAACATGCATTTCCTTTTCTTATCTGAGGCAGATGAATGCGCAAACACTCTTAAACACTGTTGAATGCATTAATGTGGCTGTTGCCTCTGGGGTTCATCTTTGACCTTGAGGCAAATGAGGTTTGAGAGAGTTTCTTGAGAGCATGCTGTAGGCAAAATACAGAGATAGAGACAGGGTAAGAGGAGGAAGAAGAAGCAGAGGCAAATTAAAGGAATGCTACAGTGTTTTTCAACTGCTGCGCCTATGTGCGTTTTAAACGAACACATTTTCTTTTGCTAGTACAGGGAAAGACATCGAAACCGTTTTCTGTGGTAAACGACCATAAGCTACAGAAAAGCATTCCTTGAATAGAAGGCATGGTTGGAAAGAAGACAAAAAGAACAGAAAGGTAACAAGACAAATATAAGGGTGTTTTCACATATAGTCCTCTTTAAAGGAACTGAACCCAGTCCTCTAGAAGTGGTCCAAAAAGTGGACCAACAGAAAGGAAACTCAGCTCTTTTTATGTTCACAGTGTGAGTTCATTTGAAAAGGGACTCTGCTCTTATTCTGGTCCACTTCAGCTCAGATGGGGCCTTTTTCTGTTCACACTTTAGTTCCTCATCCAACCTGTTGCTGCTGTCTCTTCAAATTCCCCATTCTTGGGAATATTTTTCTCCAAGAGTAGATGGTTAAAAGCTCTACCAGACATTTTTACATTTTCTAGAAATATCTATGCTACTATAGTTCTTCAACTGATGGCGATCAAGAATGCTTTGAGGCTGTGCAACTTGGTAGAGAAACTTGATCTTGACAAGAATCTCTAGGTCCCCTTTATTTATTTATTTATTTATTTATTGGGTTTTTATTTTTTATCATTTATTTGTTTATTCATATTTATTAGTTTACTTCTTTATTGTCTGTCGTCTGTTTCCCGCATAGACATATATGGTTTCCCAGGGCTGTACCATGTGAATTACCTACGGCAAAGCTAGAGGGCGAAAACTGTCAAAGCGAATGTGTTCATAACACGCGAGTTAACCAAACGGTGCTGCCATTTCAGAGGGGTCCAAGTTCGTTTGCAGTATTCACATGTACGCAAAAAATGCTGACTAACCTATCTGAGTTCGCTTTAAGGGCTGAAACGGAAGGATGAAAACACCCTACAAAGGTACGGATGGAGAGGGAGAGAGAATCGAATAGCATAGGGTAGAAAAGACTAGACTAGAATAGAATCCTTTAGTGTAAAGGCACAAAATACAACAAAACTTAGATGCAAACCTGATGGTGCATTTACTAATAAGAGTTATATAATATGTGCTCAAGTTAAACTAATTTAACTTATTTAAATAAATTAATAAAACATTCTCCGTCACCCATTAAACAATGATATAACCATGCAAAAAGAAAAATTATTAGCAGCTGAGATATTGCACTTTCAGGACAGTGCACACTTACGAGCAGCGCAGGTGGGAAAATACACAAACAAATATGCAGAGGGAAAATAAACATCTGTGCAGTGTTCTATAAATGTAAGCAGTGTAGTACTGCATAGGTCGGAAAGGTCAGTGTTTGGCGATATTCAGTATTCAGAAAAAGAAAGAGAGAGAGAATACTGTCAGAAAGGTGGAAAGGGGAGGGTTGCTGCAAAGGGCTGATTTATTTTGCGCATATCTGTAAAGAAGCTTCCATCTGGCAGAGCACAAAACCATCAACACTGTAATTAAAATGCAATTACCACCTCTCTGCTCCCCCAGCCACACTGTAATCCCAGAGAAGTCATTCCATCTGTGTATGTCTCTGTCCCTCTCTCTCTCTCTCTCTCTCTCTCTCTCTCTCTCTCTCTCTCACACTCACACATGTACACACTTTATCTTCTTCTTCTTCTAAATGTCTCCTCTACATGATTAGGGGCTATAGTTTCTCATAGTTGAGCCACAATCACCACAAAACAAAGGCTGTGTGTTGTCATGAACTTCAGACACAAGCACCATAAAACACATTATGATGAGCAGTATAAATAAAATTCATTATGACACTATTTCCCAAATACAACATGTGTTCAGATACGATATTTTTATCATACTTCCAGCAAATATCCATGTTCAAACTAATCCAGAGCTCTCAGAAAATGTCATACACAACAGTTAATTTGAAGTTTATTAAGTAATCAATATCAATAGAACTAAAATCAGCACTGAAATAGACTATATCCCCAAGCACCACCCACACATTAAAGTACAGTATCATACTGGAGAAATAACAGCATATCTTTCTGCATTTATAAAATATAGCCTACAAATCTTCTATAAAAGAATATGACAAATGTAGTCCCAGAGCTGAACAACATCAGTGTGCGTAAGTGAATATCACTGAACCAAATATGCGCAGCTGCTTTTCTTGGTGTAGTCAAATATCACTTGTGCTTGCAGAGCTTCTGTCCTCCCAATGTAAAGTTCACAAGAATCATAAAAAATCTGTCCAAGTGTAAGAAGACAGTTACAAGTTAGAACATGTTCATGTTAAAGAGCAACAAGTTTGTCTGATTTATATCAAGCTATTTAATGCGCTTTAAGTGTGTGCGCACACTTAATGTATAGTTTTATTTAATGCATGTTAAGTATGTGTGCACCTAATCTACATTTGCCTCTTATTTCATTACTTTTCTGATTTCCACTTACATTTGTGTGGGTCTATGTACTAGAAATAACATGGCCATTTCCAATCTCTCCTTATCCACTGGAATGAAACAGGCCATTTTTGTTACTGTGTTTTTAGACTAATATAAGTAAATGAGATTCATTCTGACTGGCTGTGTCTAATCCAACAAACACTCTGAAACACTCATTGCAACTCCAAATCAAGGGTGTATAGGCGGATATAAGCAAATGTACAACATTTGCAGATTAGTTTTTGACTGTCTGGGCTATTTATTGAAAAGTAAATTTGGAAAAGTTAACATACAACATCAAAAACAGGAAAAATCTGATTTTCTATAAAATAGACTCTTTAATGTGTATTAAGTACACATTTAATGTAAATCACATTTGAATATATCTATGTGTATGTATCTATTGCTGTATGTGGAGGCCACCAGATAAAATGTGCGAGCTGCACAAGTCTGAGAAATGCTGTGTCTGTGTGTATGAGTGTATGTTTAAAGTTCTACAGAACAGCAGAGAGTATTGAGCTGTCCCCTCAGATATAAAAGCTTAATTACTTCTGACTAAATCTGTAATTAAAATATATCTCAGCCGCAGCCCTACCTGTCTTACAGGGAGAGACTGCACTGGGACCAGAGTGACTGTCACTGATAAATCACACACACATACAAGACACACACACACCCCTCCCGAACAGGGACAGGGGAACGAGAAAGAGATTAGAGGAAGAGAGAGGGAGAACACAGGGGAAAAAGGAGAGACAAAGAGAAGATAAAGATAGAAGGAACTAGTTTCTTCAGGAACGGAGAGGAGCCAGAAGGTCATTTGAAAAACGAAAGAATTTGTAAACAAAAAGGTAAGAGAGAAAGAGTTCCATATATTCACTCTTGGAAATACCAGAATGTTCCAGTTAAACAGCTCATAAAAACTTTATTTATTTTTTTAGTTAAATAGTCTCTACATTTTACTGCATGACGAAAACCCATAATTAAAAAGAACTGAGAACATTTAACACCTCTACAAGGTAGCCAGAGGAATTTATAAAATCTGAGAAAGCTGGATCAAAGCAGACTCCCACTTAGGCTTACATATTTATATGAAATAAATACTATCAAATATTTATTAGTATCATTTCATGGGCAACATGGGTGATTTATGCATCGAGAGACGAGGGGGGACCAAAACAAAAACTCTCTTTTGCCTCAACGTTACTGACTTCAATAAACCACAAAAGCAATCTTTTACAAGCAAACTTATACAAGAGTTTCATTAAATTTGCTCTTGGCTTTAGACACCAGGCGAAGAGCGTGTCACTTTTTTTCTGATGCAGTACCAGACAAAATAGATATATTGTGAGGCCAGAGTGTAATTTCCATTTGGCCAGCTGCATGGGCACGGAGGAGGGTTGAGGATCGGAGACAGACTGAAGCCACTGGGGTCAAGCACAAATGCTGTTGCAGAAAAAAAGACATTATTAGAAATGGCTCTGCTACCAAGGGCCCACTGGAATGGCTCCTCACTTCTTGGTGGCAACCAATGATTTCCTCCAACGTGCTTTACACAGCTCCATTACTGTAGAATGATACCACAGCCCTACACCTGCTCTGCAGTTCCATTCTAAAAAAAGATCACAATAAGGTGCTTTAAATGGGATTCATGGTTGATGTGTGGTGTCAATAAGACAGCTGATTATAAGTGAAAAGCTCCTGTTGAGAATCATGTGGTTTAGATTGAAGCGTGCATGTGAGCATTTCATTGTGCTCTTGTGCACATGTCAGAAATCCTCAAGGTTGAGGCAGAGAGACAGAGTGTTGATATCATGCTAATTTGGGGGAAGGTGATGGTGTATGTAGCTGTCTGAGTAACACAGCTGAACCCAGCACCTCTTCATTGCACTCTTAATTAAAAGTGATAAAGCTATCAGGTTACCAGGCTCTGGGAAACCACACTTCCATAATATCCCACCGTACTCCCTATATACAAGGATACCGCATTACAGGTTTGCACCAGTGTGGATAACAGTAACTGATAATTAACCTGTTCATTCTGTCAGTTCAGACCAGAGGCTACAGCTTTTGTTGCCCTCACAAATTGTTGCCGTTTCATGGTCCTTTTCAGCTTTGACCATGGTAGGTATTCACCAATGCTGACTAAGAACATATTACAAGCCTTTGCTGTTCAGAGATCCCCCTAACCCAGACGTCATTTTAGAATACTCATAATATTTTAGCTCATCTGTGTTTTCTTGCACTACTTTTTATTTAAAGAATCGGATGGGATATATATATTCTAGGTGAAAAACTATTGAACAATATTATGTGCAGGTTCTCATGCTTGTTATAGACTTTGGAACAAGAAATTTCATTACTATAACAAGATGCTACTATGTGCTCCGCACAATAGCCTTGAAAAAACAGTAGTGGCTATCTAAGAAGTTGGGCAAATAAATAAAGTCTTAAAAAGCAGTATCGAACAAAGTCCCGATCAGGAGAACACAAGAAATTCTACCCAAGTAGCATTATTAATCTAGCTTGTTCTCCACCCTGCGACAGAAGGATTCACCTCAACTTTACAGGGTAGAAGAACGAAGTAATCTTAACTTTTCTTCATTACTGAAGGCCCCAATAAACATCTCATTCTTGATTTTTTGGAATTTTGATTTGGAGTGGCTGCCGAATGCATAACGAAAAGCGTTGCAAGGAAAGACCCTCTTGACATTGTCAATTTGGGGAGACAATAGTGTACTCCAGGCTCTGGCTGATTACTGGGCTGATTAGGAATGGAGAGAGAGCGGACAGCTGTCTCATCCAATCTCATCCTCTGAAAGTGTAATGATGGAGGCCAATGTTCCCAACGCTGGAACACCTTATCAACCTCGTTAACAGCCTAGAGTTCAACTTTACTGCAGCTGCCAGTCAAGCAGATTCTGCCCCGAGATAACACTACAGGGATCATAGCATGTCATGTTAACAGATATTAAATTCACAAACAGCATGTTCATAATGCGCTGCAACATCATGATTTATTAATGTCCAAACCAGTCAGGTGCAAGAGTGTATAACTGTACTGCAAGGTGGCATAAATGGTACAAGCTGTTACCATGGCAAAGTCATTTCTACCAATAATACTTACCCACACATTTCATACAAAAACGTCATACTTTATATAATGCAGGAAACCTTATTATTTATCTTTTGAACATACATAGAACGAACAATTTCTGGCTCTCCAAAGAACCTTTCAATAGATATCCAACTGTCTTGCATGAACTTTACATAAAAATGGTCCAATTGACTTGGAATAAAATAATGTTATTTTAACATATTTTAAGTAACATTTTAACATATATTAAGTAACATACATTAGGCATGAGTTAAGAACAAAAAGCTAGAATTTTATAAATATAAAAATTTCCCCTCAATATTACAAGCATATTTACATTTTTTGCACACAATTATCATGCCAAAATGATTAATCTCCCTATCCCTATCTATCACTTTACCAGGAGAATAAGTCAGGTCTGATGAAATAGCTGTGGCAGTGTGAGTGGAGACAGTAAAGAGATGGAAATGGATCAAGCCCAGTGCCTGAAGTGAACACTCTGTCTCAGGTAGGGCTCCGGCAAGCACTTCCCCCATGCTATCCATCAGCTTCTCCGTTTCAGATTAAAAGGCCTTTCTAGTGTGTCCGCAGGCCGGAGCCTTCATCGCCCCATCACTCTCATCACCACATATCCTCCTCGCCAGACACATGGCATCGCCCTGCTCATCTCAACACTGCTGGCATTTACATCATTCTTATTAGTCCATATTTCTACTGGCCTAGCAGAAGATCATAGCTGGGTCTGCTTGCTTTGTTCCTCCAGGGAGTTCTTTCAAAAATCTGTACTTAACTCAAGTAGTTCAGTTGGCAAGTAGCACACCACATTTTCCACTTTTAATCTGAAGCATATTTTGTAATGCTTGCAACTACAATGCAGACAGAAACTCAACATGAAGTCCCTGTTTTTCTTCACAGAACCTGTCATGAATTTGACTGAAGCAGCTTAAACTGCATAAACTCATCATGGCTTGTTTGGGGGTAGTGAATTATAAAACAATTGTACGTCACTGATCTATGTTTTCAGATGAAATACATTTATATTTTGCTTAAGAGATTTGTGGACTGAGGAAGGTCATGTGATTTTTAAAAATATATTTTCCAGATGATTATTTCAACTTTAATTCAAGTAATGAATTTCATTTTTTTCATACTTGTATGCAAATTATTAATAGTTGCTTCACCAATAACCAAAAAAGAGAATCATTTATAGAGAAGAGATTTCAGAATGTGTAAGGATAATGAACAAACAAGCTCCTAACTGCTTAAGTGACCAAAGTCCAGCAACGCCGTATCAAAATCAGCTGTAACTTTGAAACCAACACACAGAAGCAAATGCATAACCATAACCACACCTCTACATCAACAAACCCAGCACTACGGTAAACCAGTTGTGTGTGTGTTTTTTTGTACCGTGAGAGAGAGAGAGAGAGAGAGTCACTAAACATCAGCCCTGGCCTGGCCTGGCCGTGCCTCTCCCTGAACCATTGATCTGTTTACTAATAACGAATGGAAGCAGCAGACTGGCTCTCGGCTTTATAGCCGGCCAGGCTATTGAATAATCAATAGCGTTTTTGTTCATTTTGGTCTATAAACAGATTCTGATTCTGATCTGAGGGATACCAAAGACAAGAGAAAGCTGAACCTTTAAAAAAATACTTCTGGGAAAACACAGAATGAACAACGGCCAGGAAGGAGTCTGGAATTGTTTACAGGGAGAAGTGCAAGACACAAAGTCTCAGTGCCCTTCAAAATGCAACTGAGCTCATTAGATTCTAATGGCATATGCAGCACAACAAAGAAAATATACATTACACAGAACTTTAAATATGATTAAGAGCTATTTTAAAAAATACTGACAAACCACTTTAGTTTCCTTGAAGAACCTACAGAACTTACAGGTTCTTTAGGACCGCAAAAATGGTTCTTCTATTGTAGTACTATAAAAAACATTTTATAGCAAGTATTCATCACTTATCGGAACATACAGTCAGTGGAAATCTAAAGATAACTGGCTGTATGCTCATCAATAAATAAAGTAAGTAAATAAAGTAAGAAAAGTAAGAAAATGTGGTATGATGACTGAACAATCATCATGGTGGACAGGGGAAATGGCTGGGAGTGGGAGAAGACATTTCATGGTTTGGAAAGATTAGCAGAAGGGGTGGGGGGGGGGGGGGGGCTGTTGGAGTGATAGAGACGTAGATTTAATTGAGTCTGACTTCTTTCCACCACCCACCTCCAGTGTCCATCTGCACAGCACCCTGGCCATCAACACACCCTTCTCATAACAGCTCTCTCCCTCTATCTCCCTCTCCCTCCCTGCCTCGCTCTCCACTCACCCCTGTCTGCTTCATAACATCTGGACAAGTTTCACACAAGCTCAACCTGATGCCAACCTGCCTAATAGCCTATGGAGTCAATTATAAAAAGGAAAATGTAGCAGCATAATTCTTAATGGCACCATCTGGATAATAGCACTTTTCAGGGAAGAAGACTTCTTACCTGGTCACCTGGGAGTTTCCATTCCAGCAGCTTCCAAAAGCAATGGAGGAGAACCCAAAGAGAAACAGTTTCTCATACCTAATGAAACTCTCTTTCTGCACTTCTCGTAGGGTAATAACACAGGTCGTGTGCATACATGTGTGTGAGTGTGTATGTGTGTGTGCCTGTGTGTTCCTCAGCAGCAACAAAAGTCCTTCTCAATCTTCATTTCCATGCAAAAGCAACTGGGGGCAGTCAGCAAATTAAATGCTGCATTCTATCTAATGGCTTAAAACAAATGTTCTCTAGAGCTGCGTCTTTTCTAATATTATTCTCTCTCCTTCTTCTTTTTTCCTCCAAAGCTGCAATTCAAAAGTGCCAGGGGAAAACCCCTGTGTCATAACTATTAATTACTGCAACACTTTCTCAAAACAATGCTTTTTCATAGTTTGTAGTGTGGATTCCGTACTCTGTTGTGGTGAGATTGTTAAGCTTTATACTGCTTGCAGTGTTTTCATCATGGCGAAGGAGTGTATGTGCATGTGTGTGTGTCTGTGTGTGGGGGTGTGGGGGCGTGTTTGTCTCTTGCTATCAAGACCTGCCAGAAACAACAGAGTGTGAAGGAGACAACAACAGGCATGCAGAAGGAGGAGATTGCAGAAAGACAGGCAGGGAGTCCTTAGAGGAGGGATGGGTTGGGTGGGTGTGTGTGTGTGTGTGTGTGTGTGTGTGTGTGTAAGACAAGCAGGGGATCTTGAGAGGAGGGATAGAAGGGGAGGAGAGGAGGAGGTGGGCAGATTGAAAAACACATTTACTTAGTGTTTGGCACTCTCGCTCACAAATTCAGCATGGCATGAAGGACAATATGGAGCTGGAACTCCATATAAAAGATGATGCAGTGAGAATAAAGGGTGTTTGCTTTTGGGCTTCCATTAAACTGTATTCTGGCAGATGACTTTTGTGCACAATAGGCTGATCAACTCTTTTTGGCCTTTCACAATCATGAAATTGATGATTAAATGCTATATTTATTATTCTTAGGAACAACTGTATTGTATTAAAGCTCAAACCTAAACCGGCCAAATGTGTTGATAAGCGATCATGCGCCCTGGTTGTCTACATTTATTAGCTTTAACTGATAACAGAAACAGCACTTAATTCACATTCTGTTTGTTGTGCTGTAAACATGTAATTGTGAAAGTTAAAAACAGTGGAAAATAATGGTGTTCAGCTTAAATAACTGATTGATAGTGCAATTAAGTGATGACTGTAACAACACCACTCCTTTACAAGGGCATAGTAACTGTGTTCAAGAAAGACAATCAAACCTAAATTAAAGAAACTCAAGCCCAGTCAACGTTAATACTACATGGAACTGTCTACACATCAGTGTCGCAAGTAACTGAGTTGGCAGTGAACAGTGTTTCTGCTATCACACTCCCAGAAAAAAAGCAGTCAAAACTGCCATTGGGGTGGTAAAATTCTCATCCCTTGGGTGGAAATCTCAAATGATCTTCTTCTGTATCTTTCGTTGTTAAACATGATAAATTGGATGAGTCAAATAAAACAGGAAGGAGCAAAACAGACTCTGCTCTTTAAAGAAGACTCAGGTCGTGCAGCAGGAGCATGACGGCAGGAGATATTGAGAAACTGAACAAACTAATAAGGAAAGCTGGATAGGTCATTGGGATCAATTTCAACTCCATGGAAATGGTTGTTCAGGAGATGCTTTCTTAGGTACTGCACATCTTGCACAAAGACTCTCATCCACTGTGTGCGAGCTTGATCCATAGCGGAGCACCTTTAACTCTTGACTGATAAAGCCATGCTGCAGCAAGAAGCTCTACAAGAAGTTGTGACTGATGCAATCAGACTGTAGAACTCATCTGCCCTGTGTAGCAACTATTAAGACACTGCACACTGGCTCTGACACTCCACTACTTTTCATTAAACTTTTTCCATCAAACCCTAGTATTTTATTTATATATATTTATTTATATCATGGTGTTCATACATACTTTATCTTTTCAGCATCCTCCTGCACTTATGAGCATTCTTACTTGTATTTACAAATTCATACCACAGCATTCATACTTA
>JBBPCX010000016.1:12790578-12823306 GCA_037974365.1 Hydrocynus forskahlii | reverse complement strand
GTTGGTACTGATCCAGACTTAATTTTCAGCCGTTCAGCAAGACCAGCTCTGTATTGCCCCAAGTTGAGGAAACAGTCTTTGGCAAAATGTTTGGCGCACACATACAATTTTTTAGGAAGTCGTGGCGGCACATTTTCAGAAAAAATAAAATTAACCCGCTGGTTCTTCAGAGGCTTGCGTGAAGGAAATAAAAATACCTTTGTGCTCATTTTTACATCTAAGCACGCAGCAACTGCCATGCTCCACTCGTTCGCAAGTCATGACAGTCGGTGGAGCAATTTTTTTAGTGGAGGGGTGCAAAATTCTCTGGGCGGGCAAAGAACGAGAAAGGGGGGGGGTAACTTTCCCCTCATGACGTCATACAGGACCAAATTCCAGATCGGGCCATCTGAGCTGTCGCTCTCTGAACAGCAGAGCAGGATGATCAGGAGGACTTTACACCTATTGCAATTTCTAGCCACTGCAGGACCATAGGGGAACTCGTATTAATGTTAAAAAATCACACAAAGTGAAATTTTCACGTCGTGGGACCTTTAAATCAGATTAAGCACTTCCAATTAATCAGCCTGACAGTCAAAATTGAACTGATACTCACTGTTATTCAAAAGTAACTCAATTTCTTGTTGATGCGGTAGAGATGACACATTCTTGTTTGTTAAAACAGTAACTAAACTTAATGAGGTTTGGGGTCTCGTGAAAAAAGCAATTCAAACATGAAATACATTTTCCAGGTGAAAGGACACTGAAGCATTTCATGTGAAAAACTGCCCAGATTATAAGAGGTTTTGTTGCGTTCTGCATGATTCTCTCAGTTGAGGACCCCCTTACTTTGCGATGTTCCAGCACATTCAGGTGAATGTTTACTGAAATCTGGATTTTAATTTGGAGCTGCGCTGTGTAATAAGCTCTTAATCAGGGTCCTTCAGGTGCGTTCTAACCAGGTTACATCTGGCACATCATCAGCCTGCAGCTCCACATGCTCTCTGCTGTGTTTTGCTGATCAAATTCCCAGCCAGTCTCCTGACGACAGAATCGTTTGTTTTGCATCTTGAGTGTTGAAAAGCAGGGTTTTGCTGACTGCCTTTGTAAGCCATTGAGAGTATATGACAGTGGCAGAGTAGGAGCACAAAGCAATGAGGAAAAAAACAGGACAACTGTGTCAGGACCAAAGGTGACTTTGAAACATCAAAAATGATACTTCACACACTCTCACACTTTTTAAAGGATTATCCATCGAAATGTCCCTTAAGGAACAAGTTGTTCTGTGGTATTGCCCCAAAATATATACAAATAAATACAAACAAAAATACAAAGAAATACACACCAAAAAAACTTTCTGGCACCGAAGTGTAGATTTTTCTTCTGTGCACTGTAAATGTATAGTACTTGAACAAATACATAACTATGCTCATAATAATCATAATAAATTCTCCATTTCATTTCATCTTTCCCAGCTATTTACATTTCTTGAAGGTAGTTCCGATGAGAAATTTTTTATTCAGTTGAGGAGTTTAAGCCGAGATGTGGGTTTATTTTCTCCCCAAAGAGAGCAAAGCTTCTACATCCATAAGACAAACACCAGCTGTTTACTGACAGCAAACAGTCTTTCTCTTTCCTGAGCCTGTGATACCTTCGAGACCGCCAGGAGAGCGGAAGGGAAGGGGTAGGAGATCAGTCTCTGAGGAGAGCCTGACTTCACTGTACACTGTGACTGGGCTGGATGAAACTTACATTTTATTCAAGTGCAATCAGCCAGGCGATGCATTTCAGACAACTCCAAGGCCAACTTACAAAAAGGTATCAAAGAGAGTTTTTCGTAGTGATGCAATACCTAGTTTTGGTTTCATTAAAAAAAAAATCAAAGAGCCATCCATCACAAGTGGTTCTTCTGTCACCACTACACAGAAGCCTTTTTTGCCACTTCGATTTATTCGTCTGTTTATTTGTTTATAAGTGTTTGTATGCATTTATTTAATTATTTCTGAGCATAGATGAGTGGAATGATGCCTCATTGTACCTTAAGTTCTTTAACAACAAGGTCTAGTCAAGTATGCCTGTCACAGTTATTACATAATCACATAATCACAATTAATTGAAATTGTTGCAATTACTTGACCATGATCATGTTACACAACCATTGGGTCTTATAATCATATTGTATCACGACAAGGAGAATGAGAACTGAGTGTGTGTTCACAAGTTGAGTTGAGATAAAGAAAATTAATTCAAGGCACATCAGGGACATCTTTAGAGGATAGTGCCAAGGAGCAAATGCTAACATTGTTTGCAGAAGTCTTTTTTCCACCTTATATTTTCACACACTCAAGAGAAACATGCACATTTTGTAAACTTGTGTGTGTGTGTGTATTTAACCAACAACTAAGTAATTTCACCATAGCTACAAAGCTAAATTCAACATAGCTACAAAGTAAAGGTTGTGAGGAAGCAGGGTAGCTAAGTGAAAGGAAGCAATGTGGCTCACATAATTTAAACATTTGTTTATTCATTCATTATTTTGGGATTCATTTCCTATATTTAGAATAATGCGTCGTTATTAACCCTAAAGACACCAACATAATTCTACAACAAGGTTGAAGTAAATTTAAGATTTTAAAATGGCTCAGGTTCATTTTAACATCGCAGAGAAATTGAGACAAACAGAAATGGCAACACAGCTAATGATTAAATCTACATTAATTTAGCATAAAAAATTAAATAACTTGCTAAACATTTCATCTACCAAAGCTGTTGCGCTCACAATGAATTTATGACTCATTACTTATCTTACTTTCCACTTTAAATGGCTGCATTGTTTAAAGTGTAACAGAAAATTTCAGCAAGACACTGGGAATCAGATACTTGAAGCAGTATAGGAACTTGGCTTTTCATTCGGTAAATAAAAATGAATGAAAATATGTCGGTAAACAAAGATTCTAAGACATGTATGCCTTGAACTTACTCCTGTGAGATTACTGCTGTTGAGGTAAGCATAAAGTCAGTAAGACTCATCTGCCACCTCATAACACACAATGCTAACTTACAGAACAAAGTTGCAATTCTCTCACAATGAGTACAGCTGACTGTGACGTTCAGGCCTCATGCGCCACGCAGCAGTTACCACGGCAATCAGACACCAGAACAGAATGAGCCTCCGCTGCTCAGCGCCGCCCCAAACATAAACAACCAGCACAAGGACAAGCGGGCGTGGCGCACAAGGCCAAGACGTCACAGGTAGCTGTACTTAGAGGAAGGAGGTTTGAAAGTAGCCAATCCGAGAACGTTATTTATGATTACTTACTGCCCTCTGACGCTGCAGTCCAGAATTTCCCCCGTGCAGCGTCTCGAGTGTTCTCGTGTTTTTCATTTTGTTCTGCTTAAAGTCCTGTATTTTTATTACTATAAATTAAATTAATTTATTTCTGCATTAATTACAGTGGGGTCTATACAGGGGTAACATTGGTATTTACATTCTAGCACTGCAGGAGTTCAGTGTAAACTGTACAGTACGAATACGAGTTTACCTTCATATTTTCTTTAAGAATAATGTATTGAAATGAGTTTTAAATGAAATTAAAGTGTTTTGGGAGCATATTTGGGGGCATATTTAGGGTTTACACTATAAAAATAGGCATTTTTAGGCATTTTTTTTAAACCACATCACAACAACGTGGTTTTTCACTATATGCAGGTGTTCTTGGAACGTAACCCCTGCGATAAGTGGGGATTTACTGTAAATATAAAACTGAATATTTTGATTACTGACTATTTAAAACAAATATACAACAATACATTTTATAAATGTTATAAATAAAAGAATACAGTGTAAATCATTTTTATTTATTGAGTGTATGTTATTTCAGGAGCTGTTCACCCACTTAAAAAAAACAAAACAAACAAGAACATATTAAAAGGAACCTACAACTACATACATTACATAGATATGTGTGATTTATGCTAGCAGTCTTCCATATTGCTGAAAATGCCTTTGCTCCAAAAACTTCCAAATACATGTCTACTTCCATTATCACACCATCCTGGAATAAGGCACAAAGGTTCTGTAAGGGTGTTGTAAGATAAAGATGTTAAATAGAGCTCTACACTATATATGGATATCCTTAATGTATGACTTCTAAAGGTTTAATAACTTCTGTATATACGTTCTGCCACTGTCTATGAACTTGACAAACTACTTCATTTGAATTGAACATGTCTGCTCATGTTTGTGTATGTGTGCAGCGTTAAAAGCCAGTCAGTACCCAGGTAAAGGAGCAGGAGTGCATGAAAGATTCATAGTGGGCAATAGTGAAAAGCCAGCGACTGCACAGTGAGTTCCAGCTCCCTCAGGGCCCATGGAGCTGCTTGGAGCCTGGGCTGCCCCACCATACCATGAGTAAGTGCTGCTTTGTTTCATTGACATCCTGCCTCACTTGCTTTACCTGCAGCCATGACAGCCAGAACACACACTGTCAGGTCCCGGCTCTGATTTATGAATCTGCACTGCCGACCCCCAGGTGCTGTTGGGAAGATAACATCCGGTGTGGACCAACGCCCATCATGGGCAGCGATCTCTGCATTCTCTTCTATCTCATGTGTTTGAGTGTGAGCAGGTCTGGGTGTTTGTATTTGTGTATCATGGCTTACCTGGAGGGCTCCAGTACATCACAGGCCAGAACATCCAGAGGCAACCTTCCGGCTAGAGCGCCAACACTTTATAACAGCCTGCCCAAAACAAACCAAGCTGCAACAACAAATGCCCTGGACACTTAGCCTCTGATCAAAACAAACTAAACCATTTTGGCCTACGTACCTGATACATCACATGAGGTATCGAGTTATTTCTGTATGTGTGAACTATAAAAGAGGAGCATAAACCAAGAACTTACTATAATTTCAAAAGCACAAAATCAAATAAAAGTATCAACAATATGAAGTCTTTATTAAGCCATTCTCTTTATTGAGCTGTATCTGACTGATTTCAGTGATTAATTAAACTGATCAACCCTTCATTTATGCTAATTTAGGAAAGAAGACTTAAAAAAAAAAAAATGGGGAGAACATTGCATAGAATCGCCTCTTTCCAGTAATGACATTCGTGATGCCCTAGCGGCTTGGAATAGTCCTATGAAGTTAAATATTTAGAATGAATATTTCAAACTGGCAAATGTCCTAACTCATCTGTAGACACTGCATGATTGTTAAGACAGCTTTAGTGAATCTGTGCGACGGTGAATCTCGCCACCCACCAAGTTCTCAACAGCGACCGGTGAAAACAACCATATTGGCTCTACTTAACTACATTAGCCATGAACACAGATTGACAGCACTTTTCTGTGCTGCCCCCACATCAAATAATACACAGCAAATGGCATTCAATACAGCCTCACACCCGCGGAATTGGGAGATTCAAAAACAATTTTGGAGTAATAAGTGGAAGCTGCTGAATGGAATGAAAATGCAAATGCAGCTACGCTCTGAAGTACATGTCTCAGGCAGAGACAAGCAAGCACTTGGCTTTATCCATAATATCCACAATCAGTCTATTATGAGTGTCATACAAAGGCACAACATGTTTGCATTTTGTAATTTGTGCCATTTCATAAGCTTCAATAAGGAGCAGGAACAGGGGCAGCTAATGGGGAGTGATGGCACTGAACACTCAGGAGGTGCACGCAATGAGATAATCTAAATGAACAAGTTTCTTTATGGCACAAACCAGAACCTTTCTAAGGCTAGGCTGGCACTGACATTTTCCAGCAAGATTCTAATCATGTCCAATCAGAAACAAGAAACAATAAGAACAATGGGAAATTTAACAGCTACCTAATAAAAATACATAATTTTCCAAATGGCCAGCCATGTGGGCTACTCGTTGCAAAGTCTTGCTTTGTCAGTAGCAATCCCAAAGGGTCGTTAGCTTTAGGCCATAGAACGGAAAAGAAAGGAAAGCAAGTCACTATGGGAACTTTTACATGAAAGGTTCTGCAACTGAACAGAAAGCACCTGTAGATTTCCTTTGTTTTGTTTATTTTCACACAGCTCTCAGAACCGCTTCAGAATTGGCTCAGAGTTAGAAAGCTGGAGGCCATGGACAGCAAATAGTAGCTCACTACAACAGCTGCGCTCCTCGCTGCCTGGCTGCGGCCATGCCTCCCCCCAACCCATGTAGTAAATAAACAAAGATATAACATCAAGAGAACAATTTAGGGAGTAATTATAGCAGATGAACAAACACCGGCAAGCAATGGGGGGACTTGTAGCTGATTAAACTGAGCACCCAAACAGAAACAAAAGCTGCATCAAAGGGTCGCTCAGCGCCTTTCAGCATCTCCTCATCACTTAATAAAACACCACACACACTCCAACTCCTAAAACACCAGTCAGCATAGTGCATCTGACACTGTTTAAGACTGGAGTGCCACTGTATACATATATAAGACCTGATGGAGCCAAGTTTGAAGTATTGCTTTTTATATCTGAGCAGATAACATGTTACACAGAGAGCAGGCGAGGGCTTTCAATGAACCCTCCTGTTCTAGCCCAAGAATAGGCTAATTACGACATTTATAACCCACAAATTCTGGAATTGAATTTAGCCCCTGACTTAAAGCGTATGCTGGCATGAAAAGACTATTTGATTAAAGCAGCAGTTGTTTCATTTGCATCGCAGCAGATTGCCGAGCTTCTCTATCCGGCCACGCAATCTGAATTCATTATGTGCCGATCCACTGAGCATGTTCCCGCAGATTCCTTTCCTGAGCAAACATCACACAGCGGCTCCGGGCATCTCTGTTCCCCAACCCAAAAGCCGCCCAAAAAAGGTGAAGTGAGATATTGCGGCCTCTTTAATGTACACAGATGCGTCTCTTGCCCAGCCAGGTGTTGGGTGGATGTGGCCAAAGTGGCATGCAGATGTAATCCGAAGCTTTGGCGTCAGTGGGGGAATGCGTGAATGCCACCGCCTGTTTATGTTCACAGTGGGAGCGCATGGCTCTCCGTATGGAGCCCAGATGTACACAACATGCGGATGAACACAGGCACACTGAGACACAGCAATGGTCTCTCACGCTGGCGTGTGTAGGTATCTGTGAAATAAGCTTGCACAGATCCTACGACAGGCCGGCCAGAGCACACTACATTAGCCACATTAGCCGCTCTTACTGCAGCCCTGTAAATGGGCCTGCCATATCGTATGGCTGCAATCTGCTCTGTTTCAATAGAGCACTCAGCCTGTGTGGCTACATTAGCATTGGCTTGGAAAAATCATAAACAAAAGCTGGGACTGAAGTGCTTTAATTATGTGTAAATAATACAGAATGAGCAGCATGATTTATGCAAGAAAAGCTATCTACTCCATAAATTCTGCTTGTAGAAGCATATAAATCTCACAAGTTGGCATGATAACATCTGTGAATGACTTATAATGTAATGGGATATTTAAAAAAAAAAACTGCCATTTGGTTCCTTTTGTACCATTTATAATTTTAGGTACTTTTATATATAATAGCAGTTACTATATTTGACAGCAGACACAGAAGCTGAGTCTGCATGAGAGCACAGAAGTCTCACTGCCTCCTTCAACTAAATTACAGGTATAAACCCCAGATGGACCTGAACCCTAGTCGTGGCACTTCCCGTACATCTGTTCTCTCCTTCCACCAGCTGCAAAAATCCCTCTGTAACTGGGGGCTACAGAGGGACAGCAGAGACAAACTAAAAGCTCTCTCTCTCTTGCTCTTTCTCTCTCACTCTCTCTCGAAGTTTCAAAGCTGAGCACTTTCAGACACATCCCATGTGAAAATAAAAACAACTACAAGTACACAGAAAGACATGCAAACGAAAATAATGATAAACAGGAGAAGAAATACATTGTTTTTTGTGTATTTTATTTATTTAATTCATCATTAATGTAAAACATTTAAAACCCTTTTAATGTTTAAACATGTAATTTGACCAGGGTGGCACAACCTTTGCCTACAACTGTATGTGATTTTAAGGGCATTCAGGTTGTTTTGAATATTTCGAACATGCAAGAAATATAAAAAATAACTACCAAGGTCTTTTCTAGTAATTTCCACACATAGTCAGTCATGATCATATTGAAAATATCATGATATTTAAAGAGATGTAGAACAGAATCAAAACTACACAGGCTTTTAAGTAATTCTTCAATTCTTCATTCACTAGCTTTACCGATGCACTTCTAAATAATCTGTGATGTACATGAACTATAGTGTGATATTGAATTTTACCAGTACTATCGTAAGCCATTTAAGCCTGGACCCAAAAACCCTCCCACTGAACACACTGATCTTTCCGTAGTAAAGAGCTGCAAGCCCTGACAGCCCCGCCCTGATTCTTGCTCTGTCCAGACTGAAGGCCACTGGAGGGGTTAAATATCGGAACACTGAGTTTTGTGTGTGCGTGTGTGTGTGTGTGTGTGTGTGTGTGTGTGTGTGTGTGTGTGTGTGTGTGTGTGTGTGTATGTCTGACACTCACACAGCCCACACTGATAAAAGGCCATTATGTAGCTTTGGAGAGGCAGGCGCAGAGGCCGGGCTGTGCCAAGGAGCTGATATTACACAGCACAATCTCCAGCAGCCTTCCCAGAACACACAGCCAAGAGCAAGCCAGACGTGCCCCTTCCTGGAAAAATCTCTCTATTTCTCTCTCTCTCTCTCTCTCTCTCTCTCTCTCTCTCTCATAAACACACACACACACACACACAAACATGCACACAAGAACACACACACGCACACTATCCAAGTCCACAAGAAAAATCAATATGCATCTTATCCATTACAGCACTCATGGAAGGGTCAGGGACTCCTCATCTCTTCTTCTACGGCTACAAGACGCCAACTTCCTACACACTTCTACATCAGCTAATAGCAGCATTTGACTTCTTATTCAAAGAGCAGATAGAGCCTAAAATGAACATTAATGGCTTTAATTTGGAATGTCTTCAAAAATCTAAATCAATTGACCTAGCAATGCTCCTTTTGAGGCTTGACAAGCTTTGCAGAACACTGGCAAAACTCTCTTAACTAACACAACTAATCCTGACTGTAATCAAGCTAATATTTGCCTTGTTGCATATGTGCTAATTGTTTCAATTAACCAACAACACACTGTCCAGCAAATGAGTATAACTTAGCAAATTTATACGAACGTGAACTCATTCGTTTTAATACGATTTTCAGGGCAGCCTTTTAAGCTTGTCTAACATTGCAATAGCTGCTATGCAAAAACATACATGTGAGAACATTAATCCATTAACCAGGGTCAGGGGGTCCTGATGAAACCTACCCTATCACCCATAGTGCGAAGGGCAAAGAAACACCCTTGACAGGTCATCAGTCTATCGCAGTGGGCAGAGCATGGAGAGATCAGTTTGTATCTTATCCATTTGTGTATGTGATCTGAGTGAAACACCAGCACCGCCATCACGTCAAAACAAACACAGTACATCTGTTATGTATCGGCACTGATATTTTGAGAAGGCACAGATAAATTGCTTAGAGAGAATGGGCTTCTTACTCTGCTTTGAAACAGGATTACTGCTCTTAGGGGGTATCTGTGGCCTCCAGTATCCCAACTTTACATTTATCCCACATCCTTGGAGTGTAGGCTGTACAGCAGGGTGCTTTTCTGCTCAAGCAGTCCCCAGCTGAAGAGCACGAGTTAAAAACAGACATTTCATAGCCTTAAATAAGACTTGCCACAGACGTGTATGTGAAAACATCTCTCCTTTTAAACACAGACACATTGGATCGTTTATGGTATGTGCACACACCATAAAATACCTAAAAGTATTTATATACTAATATACTATATTAATTTATATCTAATTAATTAGACAATATATAAAGCATTTTTAAAAAGGTCAAACAGACAGATAAGCAATCTGACAATTAGTCACTATTAGTCAGTTTCAGGATATTTCGTGTGAGTATTTGTGCCTGTTTCAACAAATCAGAAAAAATATATAAATAATGTGCCGCATATTAAGTTTCATTTTAAATCTTAAAGTATCTTGATGTATTTTTAAGGTATTGTGATGCGCATTTTTACATATCACCCACATAAACTATAAATAGGGACTTGACTTGCGTACCTTGCAAAGATTACAAAATATGTTATTCAGCATTCCACAACAAAACACTTAATTAAAAGCTATGTAAAGCACTGTGTTTATGAACAAGCATTCCCATCAGGCTCTTCCTCATCATAGGAGAGAGCATTAGGAAAATTTTTAAATGTGCATTATCATCTAGCTAATTCCCAGACAATTTATGATGAAGTTAAATTTTGGTCAGTCAGTTTGATTAAATAACCATTACAGTCCTAAAAATGCTAGTGACAGCCATAGGTTGTGCTAATTCAAAGAAAGAAAAAAAAAACAAAATTATGCTGTGTGAATGTAATAAATGTCTTACTTATGACCAAATGAAGTTAAAAAGGATCAAATAAAATTGTGTGAACTCTGTGCTCTTCTGACAAAATGGAGTGTCCTTCATTCAACATCTAACGCAAACATTAATATTATCCCTCTGAGAGCACTCCCTTTGTTTCAGCAAATAAAATGTAAATCCTCATTCTCCTTCCTGAGCATGCAATCTGCTCCACCACTATTTTTATCGTAGCACAGGGAACAGTGAAACGTATGGATCATCATTTAAGCAAAGGCTCCATCAGCACGTGCGAGCGCAGCACACAATTACTGTCTCAATTGCACCCCCGCCCAGTTGCAGTGTAATTAACCCCCCACCCCCCTGAATTTCTGAAAGACAGCATGGAGGTTCCAAGGTAACGTTTTTTTCCCCCTTCCTTTTTGCAAGAGGAGGGGGAGGAAAAAGACATCCATCCATCATAAAAACGTTATGCCGCAGCCAATTTCCACAAAGCTGCTAAGCTGATTGAGGCCGACCAAATCTGTTTCACCAGCTTACATCCCTTCAAAATGGTCATCTCACTTCCCATATCACGGGCTTTTACTGTTTCCTATTCCCCTGTTCTCGCCCGAGAGTTGGGAGTTGGCAGGCTTAGGAGGATAAAACACTCCAGCCGGCTCCCCTACGCCGGCCCTGATATCTCTGTAGCGCAGAGCTTTACACACACACACACACACACACACGCACGCACACACCTATTTATTTGCCCATTCCATTATTCGCCCTATTTGTGTTTTTATTTTCCTGTCAAATGCTGCCCAATCAAAAACCACATCACATACACATGAAGAGACACACGTGCCAGCATACAGAGTGATTCCCCTCTCTCTCTCTTTCTCTCTCTCTCTCTCTCTCTCTCACACACACACACACACACACACACACAAACACATTACCAAACAAACACTATACACCACCTCCTCCTACTGAAGTAGATTAAATTCACACAAGTCCTCATTTTAAACGGAAATTGAAACGATAGAAGAGAGATTAGGGAGAGGGGGCAAGGTGCCGGCAGCAGGGAGGAAGGAGACTGAGGGGGTGGCATCAACAAAGTCACTCCAAAAGCTAATAATGTAAATGTTTCTTTTTTGCCACCTGTAGTGTGTGTCCTTTATGTATGTGTGTGTGTGTGTGTGTGTGTGTGTGTGTGTGTGTGTGTGTGTGTGTGTGTGCTTTCTCTCTCCATGCTGTTCTTTCTCTGTTTTGCCACAGCAGCAAATATCCTGTTGGCGCAGGATGCAGAAGCGTATCTGGCCCTAAAATCGATCAGGCTCTCGGCGAAGGGCTCCCATTCATCTCTCGCCCATAAAATTTGATTAGCGCTGACTACAGCACTGCAGGGAGATGGGCCGATATAGAGCCAGGCTACAGAAGACAGCTACAGCATCCCATATTCTCATCTTCTCCCTCGCTCTCTCCTTTTCTTATACTTTGGCTGTGCCTGTATATAGGACCACCCAGCAAACCTGTTCTTGAACTAATCCCATATGTTTTTTTGCCATTAAACAGAAATGGCAGAGCTGATGAGGCTTCAATTGATGCTAATAAAAGCAAGCGAAAATACTCCCCACCCCTCATAGCCAAGCCCAACCAAGCTCAGCCCCTGGCCGCCCAGGCCGACCAGCCGTCAGCCACGCCCTCTATCCCCACATATCACTGTGGCATGTGACCACCGCTCCTCACCAATCGCAGCTCCTTAAGCTCGGCAGTGGATATTGCTGGTTCACGCAGTGACAAGGAAACGAAGGAAGGAGAGAAAATAGAGTGAGACAGTCCTGGAGCTCAGCAACAAGACAAAAGATTGTCAATCCAATTGCTAAACAAGACTCTGAACCTGCCAGGTGCAAAAAAAGTGTGCTGGCCCTTCTAACTGGTAACTGAAACAAGAATAACATGCACTTCTTCAGTCGTGATTTTCAAACTAGCCACATAAAGAACACACAATGTATCACTCTTCTGACCAGACAGAAAAGGACAGAATACTATTCTGCCAGAACAGTAAACATCATTAAAGAGATGCCACAACTATATGTATCTAATACATATACCAAGAGGTCTGCCTAGCCAACCTCCAACAGGCGCTTGAGTCAATCCCATCTTGATTTATTGTGATCAATGTGATTTACTACATTCATGTAGATGCGCATGATTTATGAAACAGATATTGACTTGAGATGTCTGAAGATACCACTTAAAACATCAGGCAGAATATCTTTTGAGAATTCATGTCAGCATTTGGGCACATAATGAATTTAATTAGCCAGCAAACATCCTGCCTTTGGGACCATGGGGACAGAGAGCAGGTCACACTAGTTCAGAAGTTTGAGAATCTTTTGTCATATCATCAATATGATAATAACAAGCAGAAATAACGAGCAGGCATAAACGGTTGTGTGGTTCAATCTCACATGACATTCAAAACTTTTTGACAGTTCTAGCAAAAGTTGCAGAACTTATTGAAACATGTCGGTTTAAGTTGAAGAGAAAATGTCAACAAAATGATTTAGTAATTGCCTGAGCTAAAGTGTTGATTCGCAAGCTGCATCTCGAGGTCAGAATTAGTACTTTTTTTTTTCCTTTGGATGAGGTACAGTTTTTTTTGTTCCAGTGCACACCAGGCTTTGTTGTCAATAAACAATGCCAAGCAGTGATTCTAAGTTTCATTATCAGACTTAATTTGGGTCCGAAAAACAACAAAATAATAGTTCTGAATTACTAAGCACCACTATGAGCATAGTTAGTGGAAATGAGGATGTGTGTACCTGTGTCTCCCGGATATTCTCGACGGTAAAATTGAACCACACTCTGAAGCGAGGATTGCATGTGTCAGGCCGGATGAAGAGGTCAAACTCAAACTCGCTGATGTAGTCTACACGTCCCAAATTACCTAGAGAGAGAGAACAAGAGAGGGGGAGGTGAGAGAAAGACAAATGCCTACTTTTCTTAAATGCGGAAACAGTTGAATATATAGCTTAATACTCTTCAACTTTCCTAATCCTCTTCAACGCTTCAACTTTAAATCTATACAGTAACAACTGAGCTTCACCTTGTAGATTTATAAGTTTTATGTACTTGTGTGATGTGATGTGTGTATATCTTTATGTATATTTCCGACATGCATACATAGATGCCAACCTCGTCTACCTACGAAAGCATCTCTCTGCTGGTCTCTAGTCACACATACACGCGTGCACACACACACAACGAGCTGGACGGGATGGGTGAAGGCAGCAGAGAATTTTGGCGGCTGCTAAGGTGACAACTGAGACAGCTTTGGTAGCAGTTCAAAAAATAGCATGAGTCTCAACATGACAACCACAAACAAATAAACAACAACAAATCGCAAAAAAGGTATTTTATCAGGAAAGCATTTCCTCTGCAATGCAGGCTCTACAGAAATGTCAAGTGTCACGAAATAAAAGTTTGTTCGCTATAAAAGCAAGAGCAGGCCAAAGTACGGCACACTGGCTCCTTTTACAACAGGTACGTAAGAAAGACCAAATGCTAAAACTGTTAAAAGCCTAATGCAAATTCCAAAGGTTACCTTCAGGCAAACTCAAAACCATCTTGCAGAGGGTTTAATTCCTAGTAAATTCCATTAATTCAGTGCAGGTGCAACGTGTCCATTCTTTACATGGCAAAAGGGAAATTAACATAAAGCAACACAATAGCCCCAAATTCACTGCATGGCTCCCTGGTACACTGCAGTTATAAAGAATCACCTCATCCAATGAAAAGGATAGATAAATATATTAATTGAAGGCTAAATTATATTAATTGAATGGTAAATGAATGTTGAAAGTAATACATTAAAATTCAGTAGTGTGAGAACCATGTCCCTTCTTTTGGTTTCTCTAGACTTGTCACAATCATGAAATTTTAGCTAACCATTAACTCTTATAAACAATTGTGATTAATGATTTGTCTTTATGTTCATTTTATGCATGCTTCAAGCAGAGCCACAACATAACAACATCGGCATGATCTTCTCAGCTAACAAACAAACATTACCTACGTTACTGCCATCTAAATGCTAAAAGTTAAACCACTGGTCATTTTTAAGACCCATGTCTAAATAAATATGTTTTCTATGACTTTGTGTAATTTTGGTCAGACAATTAAGCAATAGGTCTCTCATTTGCCTTTTTAACCAGAACCACTGCAAAATTATAGAAACCGTTTGTTCAGCAGGGGTTAAAAGAGACGTACCCACACACTAATAACTGCAGTGGTTCCCAAAGTAAACCCTGAGAACCCCATACAATGCACAATTCTGTGTTATCTCTACCCTAAAAACACTTCAGGAGCTTGTTAATTAATGAGAAGAAAGAATGAATTAGAAGAATAAAAATTTGCACGGTGTGGGTTCCACGGGACTGGAACGGGGAAACCATACGGGGGTTGTTTTGTTAGAGAGCTGGTGTGGCAGGCATGCAAAATGTTCTTTTTGAGAACTTTTACTGAAAGAAACCCAAATCCTAACCAAAGGATTATGTTGTATTTTGGCCTCCTACCATAATCAGGGGTCTACAGACTTATTAAAAAGACTCATTAAATAGACTCATTAAAAAGACTTACTTTTTGTATTCTGTACTTTTATAAGACCAACTGGATTACTTAAATACTGCAAAAACATCTGTGCCATTCAATACCAAATAACAATACTTAAGTTGAGATATGTGTATCATTACATCCCTATGGATATTGGCTCCGTCCTGGGGGCGGAGTCTTGAAGAAACCAACTGGTGGCAGGTAGCTTCATTTATTGACAGATGGGGCAACCACCACACAGTAAGAGCGGATACAAGTGCAGATATGCCATGCTGTCAGTCAACATGAGGTCAGGATTCCAAATGAGTATACAATATGGAGGACGCTTAACACTGACTCAACCCACAAGCATTCATAACAGTCAAAATGGGTAAGACTTTGCACAGGCCAATCTATGTATTTCTCCCAATCCATATCATTAAGTAGGAAAGAGCAGAAAAATGTTCTTCAATAGACATGAACGAAACCAATCAGGTATGTTTTTCAGATATTCAAACAGCTAAGGAAAAGGTCAGTGAATGACCTTTTAAACATATTCAAATGAAATGGACATGCTCCTGTGTAACTCAAACATGAGACATGGCTCAACATAATTGAATCATTGAATCAAGTCTTGGACATAGCATAACAAAATCAATACATTCAGAGCAGCGTGGTAGGTAAATTGGTGTGTGTGTTTATGTGTGTGTGTATGTATGTATGCATGTGGTATCTATATTAATGCAATCAGTTGCAGAGTCTAAAACCTCCAGGGCAAGTTGTTCTGCAGAATCAAGACATATTGCTAATCCACATTCCTCTTCATATCTAAATATGAACAACGGACTGTAACTGGCAGCACTGAGATCACCTCCCTGCGGCCAAGCAGAGGCAAGCAAAACATACCTCATAGCAAAAGGAATATCTGTTTTACTACTCTTACATGTAATTTTTATATAATCCTCAATCATATACACCAATGGACCAATAGCTGGGCCAGTCAGTGCGAAAAGGAGGGAAATAGAGTGAGAGAAGTTAAGAAAGCTAGTGAAAGAGAAAGAAAAAAAGGGATTACAAAGGAAAACAGAAAGAGAGAGATACAAGGAGAACTAGAGTACAGCAATAAGGGTGAGCATGAGAGTGAGAGAGAAAGAGAGAGAAGAAAAAGAAATATAGGGGGAGACAGTAAGAAAGAGAGTGAAAAAAAATAAGAGAAACAGAGATGTGAAAGAGAGAAAAGAAAAAGAGAAAGGGGAGAAGGAGAACACGAGTCAAAAAGAAGAGACAAAAAGTGCAAAAGAAGATGCTAGATAAGAGACAGTTGAAGAGAAAGAAAGTGTCAAAGAGAGAGAGCAAGAGTACAAGAGAAAGGCTGTGTATGAGAGAGAGAGAGAGAGAGAAAACAGAGACAGAAAAAGAGAAAGTAAAAGAGAGCAAGACAGAAATCAATGCAGAAAGGGAGAGAGACAGGAAGACAGAGAGGGAGAAGAAATAGTAACAAAGAGAGAGAACAGAGAAACAGAGAGAGAAGAGAAAGTGAGAGAACAAGAGGAGGTGAAAAAGGAGAATGGGAGTGAGGAGGGAAGACAGGGAGAAAGGGAGTGATGTAGTAGGAAAGAGAGAGGGAGGAAGTGTGTATGAGAAAGAGAGAATGTGTGTATGAGAAAGAGAGAGAAAGAGAGAGAGACTAATAATCAGAGAAGATGAAGTCCTCTGTAGGAGCAATGAAAGGAAACATGGCCAGCTGTGAATGTGGTGCTGGAAAAGGGTGGACTGGTGGCCACAGCTGTTCCACACAGATGTGCTTTGTAATACATCACTTTGCATTCCAGCACATTAACCATTTAAAATGCTCATGGAATCAGATGATGCCTATCAACACACTGTAGCCAACACACTGTAGTCTCAGTAGAGAAGTGATATGTTGCAACTTGTTTACAAAATTAGGTATCTCACCTCCAAACCGCAGATGGCTACATTAAAAAACGGCTGACAAAAGCTGAGCATTGTAAAAAAAAAAAAAAACAGCATATTGTGGAACTTCTCCTAACCCTCTGTTAGTCTTTTCTCTAGACAAGAGGGCAGACTGAAGGAAAAAAAAGCTGCACTAGAAATATTTTAAAATCTCAACTTAGGCTTAATGTGGGTTCAAGAGGCTAAACCATGCAGAGTCAGTCTATTCAGACTAGCAGTATGGAAAGCAGGTCTTTGATCTACATTAAAGATCTGTCTCTAAAGAGAAAAAATGTCTCGGATAATGAGAGAGGTTCAGCTGAATTTTAAATACGCCTCGTCTTTGCTCAATACTAATCTAAAGTTGGAGGTATGTGTGCTACCCAGAGGGATTACACTGAATCAGGTAAAGCATCCCTCGCGGCGTGATCGAGAAGTGGAACTGTTAATGGAACTACAGTAAATCTTCCCACTTACACCTGCCCTTAGCACGGCAAAAAGCTATTAAAGCGAGCTGTACAGCCCCTCTGCACAGACAGATCACAGCCACTTGACTTTTCAGGACCATGGACAGCACACACTACAATAAGTTGCTGTCTGTGGTGCTGTATCTCAAAGACGCTACAAAGAAAGCTTCAGCAAAAGTTATATTTTCGCGGGGAAGGAAGAAGCATACACGCCTTTAGGCTACACAACTAAGTTCGACTTGAGAGAAGCAGATACATATACACCATTGATTTCAGTTTTAATTTTATGGTGCCTGACTCCAGAGTCTGTCTATGATGAGCTGTAATCAACGTTGCATCGCTCACTGCTTAAGCAAAATAAATTGTGTGCAAGAAGAGAAGTCCAGTCTTCATAGAAGGGAGGGAAAAAATGCCATTTTGTCAGACAGCTCACTGACAACAGAGATAACTCAATGCATAATAAGAAGAGGAAAAATCAATGACTGTTTTTTAAGCTATGGTTTAGGAAAAGGCCTGTGTAGGGATGTGCTTGTGGGAGTGTGTGAAGAAGAGAAGAGAGAAGAGAATGTACACTAGAGAGAGAGAGAGAGAGAGAGAGAGAGAGAGAGAGAGAGAGAGAGAGGCCAAGAGAGAGAGAAAGACAAGCAAAAGAGAGACAAACTCTCTTCCAAACTATAATTCGACTTCTCTCGAGACCCTTATCTACATACTTCCTCAAAGGAGTCTTCACCGGTTACACGCCATATTAATCATCAAGCATTAGGAGAAAACACATGCGGTGCTTAGGATTTAACAAATTGGGTTTTCAACAAATAAGTGTTAGAGCTTAGCCCAGTGGTGGGCTGCACAAGCTGCTGTGGGAATACACACTGTTGTTTTTTTGCTGCCTGTTTTCACTTTACAGAATTACGCCGCATAGAGACTCTGGGCCAGAAATACTTTCTCATTTGCAAGAAGTTGATTCTACCCTCTATCAACAAGCTAGAACAAAAAATTCAATATGGAGGAGAGTGGGAGGCTTGTTCATCTGAAATATTACGTATGTGACTGTATGCTAGCATGTGTGCACTCTCATGTGGTTAACCCTATTATGTAAAAGAGGGCAGTAAACACAGTGTGAATTAGTTTTCCTCAGGTACCCTAGCAGTGCACCAGTATGTATTTATGGTGGGTGGTTTCTAGAATAAAAAATAAATGATCCCTCTCTCATCCACCGACTGCTGCTCTCTACTTCCAGTTGGTGCATTCAGATGTTTAAATCATGTGCTTTAACAAGGGCTGATCATGATGTGTTGTTTTAAATAAATAAATAATAAATAAATAAAAACACAAGCTGGACTTTGAGGAAACATTATTAACATTCATCATGTGGCTTAGTACAGAGGTGTTTTGCTACAAAAGCATTTTGCTCCATTTGTGGCTGAGTTGCTTTGCTGGGCTGCTTCTACATGGACACACACAGGGAGAAGATAGCTAAGCTAATCCCATTACAGAGCTACAAGCCAGGCCAGTCACACTGCTCATCTGGCACAATAGAGAATGGTACAGCCTGCAGTCTAGTTCTGCCTCAAGCCTACAGTCAGGCCTGCACACTGCCATCCAAAACTACAGCCAGACCATAGGAGGGTAGGGGAGGTGGAGATGAGGGAGGGGGAGAGAAAGAGAGAGAGAAACAGAGAGAGAGAGAGAGAGAGAGAGAGAGAGAATGACAGAGAGGGGAGAGCAAAAAGGAGGGAGATTCTAATGCAAGTTGACATATTACAGGATTTTAATTTCCAAAATGTTGCATTTTCGAACAGAAGGTTAACGCATCAATACATGAACAAAAGGATTAATACTGCACAACACTGAGAAATACTACCACTGCCACTTAAGTTATATATAGAATAGTTTTCTTCTGGAAGCATCAATCCAAGTCTTCATGGACCTCACTTTGTGCACAGGGGCACAGTCACTCTGGAACTGGAAATTACTTTCTCCAAACTGTTGTCACAAAGCTGGAAACATAAAATGTATAAAATGTCTTTGTATCCTTTAACATTACCCTTCATTGGAACTAAGAGGCCTTCCCCAAACCCTGAAAAACAGCCCCAGAACATTGTCCGTCCACCAAACTTTACTTTACCTAAACTTTATAGTAGAGCATAATAGTGTTTCCCTGACATAGAAAGAACACCAGAGTGTATAATCAATTTTTTTTAACTTTTTTGAATATGACCCTCTAACATGGAGGAATGGTTGATGGTCTGGTCAGGCCAATATAACAATTGCTGTATTATTCAATACAATAATAATCCTCGAAATGATTTAAAAATCACCCTTTGAACTTGAAATTTCACATGAAACATATCGAAATCAGCTGTTTTTGGGCCATACTGCCCAGTCCTATGGCCAATATCTACAGAAACATACTGTTTAAAGCTATTTTCTAACTAAACAATATAAATCATTTATAACAAATAAAGGTGGGCAAGATAAATAACACTTTGATAAAATTTATGAATATGTTTAATCTATTCAAGTATTTTACAGCTTTAACAGAATTTAAGCATTCTTACTCAATCCAGTTTCTGGCTTTACAACACAGAACATATATGACATATATGACTCGACTCTGAACAAAGTCTTATTTAGGACTGAGGTGTGATTATATACTTATTTATAATTGACTATTAGTAAAGCATCCTTTTTGACAATCAAAGTTCAAGACCAGTGAGCTAACATCCCCATCATTAGCTCAGTAATCATCTTGTTGCTGAGAAAACTTGGTTGCAGCAGTGAATCTGTATCAGAAACTAGATACTAATAAAGGGAGCCGACACCTCTCAGCCTCTCTGCAAGCCTTCACCCACTGTTACAAGCTGCATGGGAAATTAAAGGGTACTTGGGAGCATTGCCACCTCCTAAATGTATTTTTGCAATGTGCTCACTTTCATTATTGGAAAACACATCGGCTGTTCCCGCAGGTGAGAATTCCCGGACACAGACGACTGATAAAGCTGGAATTGATTCAAACCCCAGGAAAAGACTGTCTGCTTCTGGACCTCAAGCCAAATTCTGTCCTTGCAGTTTTTTACTCTCCTCTTTGCAGTCTAAAGGCAAAGAGTCACTGCAGCAACATCAATCTATCCTCCTTCATCGCCCTCCCATCCCCAAGACTGGCCACAGCTTTATCGTTAAATCTGGCATGAGATTAGAGCCATGACCTCTAACTTTGAGGAACTCTGTAACAGGTGTTAGGACTGGGAGTGCCTGGAGATGGGCATAAATCACAAATAGTCCTCCAGTGCAGCGTGGGATTAGATGAGCTGCGCTACGCAGAAATGCCAGCTCTGAGCTCAGAGGGCAGCGGATACTAATTAATGACATCAATTACAGAATGTCACCAAATCACTAGGCTGTCATTAAAATGGCACTAAATAGTGAAATAATCATGTGCATTAGCATTTTTATCAAAAACGGAATGGGGGAAATAAATGAAAAAGGACTAAGTGTCTGGTATATATCTTTTTGGAAAGATATTCAGAGCTCTCACCAACAAAAACTATCAAGCAAAAATGAATCCGCATGGTGCCTAAGGAACCCCTTATGGTCTCCAGCCCACACGCTTGGCACCAATGATAAAGAGGCCAATGAATTTGAAAAGGTTCAAATGTTCCCTCTGCCCTCGTACCACTATTTTCTTCTTTTTTTCTTTCAGAGAAAAAGTGCCCAAAGCAAGTATGTTCATTTCATAACAGTTGGTAGGTCACAGGGAGCCATTCACTGTGAAATTTACTAAATTGTATTATCGATCTCAGCTATGAAACACGCTCTCTGTTCTGGAGCTCCAGACGACTGTAAGCAGACTGGAAAAGCCTCTTCAGAGCACTTCCACAGCTGCTGTCAAACCCATTCATCTTATTCCAGAAATCTGTGCTGATGATAGCTAATGTTTTATTTCTTAAAATTAAGATTTTTACTATCTTAGTTGTTTCTTCTTCCTGGTTATTTTTGCTCCATGCCTTATTGTTTCTTGAGTTGTGTGGGGTTGGACTCCTCAGTGGCTGAATAGCAGTCAGTTCCAATTTCATGCTATCTTTCTACAAGTTAATTATTTGGAGGCCCACAAAGGAGGCCCTCTGGCAGCAAAACAACAACCAGGTCCTGTCCTTTTGTTTTTGTTTGTCTGTTTTTTTTTTGTCTGTTTTGTTTTTGCCTCATCCCCAAACTCCCTCTGTCCCTCTATACCAGCAATAAGAAAAATCATTAATGCAGAGGGTCTAGAGATAAAAAACAGAAGGAGTTGGAGAGTCCTTGGCGAGCTACTGGCGAGGAGGTCAACAGCTAAGAACAGCCGTTATCGGGCCTGGTGCCGCGCTATCGGGGAGCTTGCTCTCCCTGCTTATTTACAGCTGGGGCTCCCTGCAGGGGCACACTTCTCTGCCCAGGGATGATTGGCCTGTAATGAGTTCAGGAACACAGAGATGGAAGTGGAGAAAAGCAGAGGCACACATGCGCCCGAGAAATCCACTGCAACATCCATAGGTCATGGGAGCAGAAGGAAAGGGAAGCTTCCACCATGGGGTGGAATGAAATGTCACAGAGTGTGAAGTGTTTGTGCTGTTCACTTTCAGCTCAGTGCAACATGCACACCCTTACAGGCCCATAAATATAAGACGGTTTGAGCGATACCCGGGTTGGTTAAAAATACAACATGATTAATCAATATTGGTAAATATCCCACTCAAAAAGCGCAGATAATTACTGGTTTATCTTAAGGTCCAGTAACACTAAATGATAAACAGTACAGTAATATACTGTTTAACTACAACAGTCAATTGTAGCATAAAATTCCAATCTAAAATGTATAAATATATCTTCTAATATTATCAGTTTGCAAAATCTTTCTCCCTTTAAAATTGGTATCAGTGTCAAATTTTTTATATTGGTCAGGCCCTAGCGCATGCTTACACACAACTGTATGACAAGGTATGGTAAGCACTATAATAGATTAAATGCTACTTCGGATAAAAATCAAAATGCAGATTAATGACAACAGCAGCTGAGGTTCAGCAACAGCATACCGCTACCGGTAACAGGCTTTATACAGGGTTTTTGCTTTACACAGACTTTAACAGCCTGCTCTCTCTCACCCTCAGTCCAGTTGTGAGGCAAGCAGTGGTAGCAGCAATGTCTGGACAGCACTAAAGGACTGGGCCAAAATAATAACACTACACTTGAGTCCAATGGCTGACCGCTGTCATGTCTCAGTCTGTACTGCTAGACAGTGTTGTGGCTATAAAATCACAGTTTGTGTCCTTTTGGCTTGGAGTAGTCATGTCTGGTCAGTGCTGTGGCGCATGGCCAGATAATACAGCAGCTGAGGCGAAGGAGTTTAGCCAGCAAAGAGTGAGATGCCTGCAGAATGCCGGCGAGACTCCCTTGCCTGTCGGGAGCAACAGGGACGGAAATCTCTCATTGTGAAACAGCTTTTCAGTCTGGGGAATTACACAAAGTGCTCCCACTGTCAATGCACTGCCAGTTTTATGTGATGGGGAAAAAAATGAAAGTGGGAAGGAAAAAGCTTCCACTGAAACCTATTCAAAGGCCTTGGCAGGAGTACCAATGCTCCATCTTCTCTCTCTTTCCTTCTCGTAGCACTCTGGCCCACTGTACCCAACATGGTGCAATTACTTAAGCGAAATTAAGCAATAGAGCAATAAATATATATAACAAAGTCAAAAAGTATAAAAGCAAAGAGAGGAAAAAGAAAGAAAATAGACCGCAAGAAGGAGTTGAAAATTTGCAAAACAATTCCAAGCATACTCTTAATCCTCAAATAAATGCACTTAAAGTAAAGGACATAGATTCATAACTTGACATATTAATTTACAAAGTCTCTTAGTGTAAAAAAAAATAAATAAAAGCATGGAGAGTGGCTTTGGCCAAGCAGGCTCTTGCTCGGCAGGAAACGCTGGACTCAGCAGAGAATGCCAAGAGCAGAGAGCAGACAGAACCCTCTTCAAAGGACAGATGCAAAGTTTCGCTCTCATTAGAAGTAGAGTGCTCACACACTTAAAATGGCCCTGGTTCACAGCCAGTGGGCAGTCTCAAATTAGTTTTCTGATGAAGACCAAGCTCTGCAGAGGCCTTTTCAAACCCTCACAGAGAAGCTTTTCAAGAAGTTGAGGAAACAAATATCCCTGCTGAAACATCTCTATGAACACCTCATCAAAGCACATTTATAGATTTTGCTATGAACTCTTACTGTCACGGCCTGTCTCGGACTCACTGCTTCTATGAGGTTTCATAAAGGCCTACTTTACGGATTGATTCTTTGTGAAAAAATCAGGAAAGTTCAGGTAAGAATAAAAAGAACCTTGACGTAAGTTAATACAAGGCTAAACTAGACCACCCACTGTCCTTGAAACTATTGAGCAATTCTGGTGTGAGACATGCATATAGTAAAGGGTGTCTCAACCAAAGCTTGTGGCCAAATTTGGTTCAAAATGAGGAGAAATAGCAACCCATTCTGAGGGCCAAATGAAAACTCTTCTGCACAGCGTTCTTTATCTGCACGCTTCCAGTCAGCCTGCATACATACAAAACGACATAAACCTCTTCCATTTCTTAGACCACACACCCTGACGAATATGTAGGGCACATTTCAATTTTGTTTACTCCTGAGCAACTGCCTGTAACCAAAACCAAATGCATTTCTATCAAAAATTCTTCTCCATTCCTGCACGTCGGGTTACAAACATATTCTTGGCATATAAATGTGAGATAGCAAACAAAACCTGACACATCAGTGCACTTAATCTCAAGGATAACGCTTTAAATAAATCACCAAAATAAACAGAGGAGGGGTGTAAAAAGGGGAAAGAAAGAGAGAGAGGAAGAGAAACACAAAGCGCAAAAGCGTTACAAATCCTCGCCGCTTTCCCAAGCTGGGTGTCCTTGGCTGGGATGAAGAATGACACGTCTGCCTGGCGAGAGTGTTTACGGCATCAGGAGAGCTTCTGGGGGAAATGGATTACTCCATCATCAGAGCGCAACATGTTCACAGAGCAATGTACCGCAACACAGCTCTGTGTGGAGTCATTTTCACCTGCAAGACCTTTTTCATTCGCTACTGCCGTCCGTCCGGACTTGAGAATTCACAAGACAGCCTCTCTAAAATCTACAAAAGAAATAGTACATAATACTATCTAGTGTTAGAATTATTGTACATGTCTGGAAGAATGTAAATGACTGCAGGAATGTGGAGGAAAACTGCTTCATAAGACAAGAGTGGCAGTGATTCATGGATGAAGAGCATGAAAGCGAACCTATACCACTTGACCCCCTCTCACATGTTCTCAGCAGTAGAGGGTTAGTTCTGTTGACCTTACAATGGGAGCAGCTTAAACTGTTGATTCGGTAATGGAGCCAGACAGTCCATATGTAGAGAACAGCTGAAACAGCTGCTTAGACAGAATGTTCAGCTAATTCATTTTGGGTCCACTAGGGGGCATTAGCACATTCCTTGATATTCCAGTGGACCAGAGACGGAAAAAATGGCCACTGGCAGCATTCAGAGTTCAATTTTTAAAATGTCTTCTATCAACTATTGCAGTGCAGTCTTTTGGAGAAAAACAAAAAACACAATTTAAAAATTTAAGTGATAATAAAATATTTACTCTTCTTCTTACAAGTACAAAAGTGGTATCAATACAAGGTCATTTCTGATCTTTTTCATTCAGTTCAATCAGAAGTCATTTATATAAAGCAAACTAAATTTCTATGGGTTAAAGACATTCTTTTCAAAAAGAAATGACATGAAACAATTCTTTTTCATTTACTTTCACTTTGAGACATGAAGGGCTGCAACTGCAGCTGAGCATGAAAATGTATACCTTTATGCAGTGGCAAACCATGACTCGGTCTTCAGAACATAAATACAAAAACTGGGTCAATAAAGAAACAAGTACTATTCTGGTCATTCTATATTAAACATGAAGACCCAAAGCCTAGAAAATACATTCAATGGTTTTTCTGAAGCTTAGAACAGACATATTAACACATATTTACCTTGCATGTAGCATTTCTAAAGTGACTATTTCAGTAAGGCGTCCTGGCTTAGAGCTGTCGCTATTAACTGTCGGACAGAACTGTAGTGGTTAAGCAGTGATTCCAGAAGGCCTAGAGTGACATCTCCCTCATTCACTGGAATCAAAATGGCACTGGTTGATTCCACTATCATTTCCTAATTATGTTGGTCATTAATTTGATACACCTTCAATAGAGTTAATAGGACCTTCAATAGAGTTAATAGGTAGATATTAACACACAGCTAGATACTATGGGGAAAAAACAAAACTCCTGACTGGATCATTTTCTTTTGGGATTTTCAAGAATTTAATTGTTTCCAACGGACACTCAATTATGAAAGGAGTAGTACTGCAACATTTGTACTGCAAAGTTAATATCTAAAATAATTTTTAAAACAATCCTTAGAAGTTCCGTAAGGCCCTATAAATCTCTTTACTTTATTTGCTTCAATAATTTAAAAAAAATGTCATTTGATTACTGACTTAGCATCCATGAGCCATTAAGCATGATTCTTCAAAAAATATCGACTGATAATTGGTTGTCTTAATTATATTACATATGAATGTAGTAAACGCTTATTTTGTAATTTAGATATTAAAGGGATTTTTTTTGTTTCAATAATGAAACAAACACCGAACCCTAGCTGTAACTGTAACTCCATGTCATCAAACTATAAACTCATTCTCAATTCCAGACATACAGAGCTGTCATCATTTTTGACTATCTGCTAATGGGGGTGATGTTCAACTTTAGCTCGACAGATTCTATTTGCTTTAAAGAAGAAGCTATATTCTGAGTAAATCTCACACTAATAACTGCCAGACAGAAGGTACAAAGCCAGTGCGTGGTATTCATTCCCTTACAGCCCATTATAACGTGAGGAAGGAGTATGTGGAGTGTGCTAATTGAAGTATGTGTCATAAGAGGAGCTTATGGTATGAATTAGTTTTTAAACTAAGTAACTCAAGGTGAGAATGTACAATAGTGTGTTTAGGCAAGCAAGCTCCGGTGCAATCTTAATATCATAGCATATAGTGATGGGTATATAATAAACTCTTACTTCCTAATGGTTCCTAAATTGACAATCAAATTCGTATGGGGGATGCAGGTTAATCATTTAAAGTCATATGTCATGGTAAAGCAGGTAACAAATGTCTGAAATTCATTTTGCAGAATATAATTTATAGCACTGAGGAAATCAAATGTTTTTCTATTCATCCTCAGATGCTTTTTCTACATATCTTGTGAATTATGATTATGATTCCTTATTCCTTATGGTACATAAGGAAACATGACATTTCTATAGGAATCCTCTCCACATCTGTGTTATGATGAGGATTTATTACACTAAATAGAATCCTAAATATACTATACTAAATACAAGAATGTCAGCAGGAAAAAAAATCAAAGAACTATTTACACTGTAGTTAACATAGTAGTGAAATATAGGCACTACTATACACAAAACTTTCTTCCATTTCACAATATCCCAAAATGTGAGTGTATACTTGATTTTTATACATAGGTTATATCCCTCTGACACAGTATCAAGCAACAGCTTTAACCCAGTCGCCAGAAACAAACACTGTCTGACATTCTAAGTACAACAGATCCACTAAGACAAGACATTTTTTCCAGTTTCTTGGCACATATTTTTCATACCTTCCTTCTATGACATTTCCATGCATGTATGTATCTGTGTAATCAGCAATCATCCAAAGCTGCAGCTTACACTCCAATCGACAAAGACCAGCACCAGATGGACCGTGGAACTCCGCTCTGATCAAAGGTAACCGAGGGCAACGGCGAGAATGTCAGGCCGTATTATCACCTGTTTCATTTGCCTGTGCACTTTTCAGATAGCCATTTGCCTGCCCGCCTGCCTGCCTTGCTCTGCAGCATGGCACACAGATTATGCAAGCCAATACCAGGCCTTGGTTGGATGGTAAATTTCAAGGTATGGTTGTGCACAGAACACTACAAATTCTATTTCACCCACTGAATCAAAATGCCAGCTTTTGTCTGAAAATGAATTCATACTGTTGCTGCAAACTGTCATTTCTGAGGCTAAAGCTGTGAGAACACAACACTAGCATTTAGACTCTGAGAGACTTGGCTATGTGCTTTCCTTTTCCCATAGAGAAGCACTAAAAGTATTATATATTTATTCCCAACATTTTTCTAAAAACTAGCTTTTGTAGTTGAATTCTTTATTCCGTCCAGACAATCAGGAAAAAATGAATCGCTAACCAGAGAAAATATACAAAGTGCAATCCTCAGTGTAACTTATCCATTATACATTTTACAGCTTTTCTGCTTTGAGCGTGAAGTGAGTGAGGCGCTACCAAGAGGACAGAGAAAGGAAGACTTGTGCCTTGACTGTTAGCCTTGGCTAGGTGGAATAAGTGGCCTTGAATTGGGAGGAAAACAGTGCAATTTTTTTTTGTTATTCATGGCCTCATAGTGCCGGACATTTCTTGCAGGGTCAGAACTATGTAACACCAAGGGGTGGAGTAGGAGGCAACCACATAAAAACAACGAAAAAAGAACGAAGCAAGCTTGTTTCTGCTAGTGTGACATACCTGAATATTAAAAACAAAACAACAATAAAAATTATGTAGTACAATCACATGAAAAAAGTCCAGCAGATGCCAATATCCAAACAGCAGAAACAAAACTTTATCCTCCCCTTTCATATATCTTCTACAACAGCCTATGTTTTCCTCATACTTGTGTGGAAGTGATGAAACATTTATAGTGGCCTAATATCAGAAGAAGCACACTTGATCCCCTCCAAGCCCCGCTGATGCCTGCTGCCACTTGTGCTAAGCATGGAGCTTGATTGTTAGAATGTTCCCCACTTCTTTAATCAATGGGGAGCCAACTGTCTTGATTCTGGGGAGCTCTAAAGTGTATAAATCTCCCACAGCAAGTCTGGCTGCTTTTTGTCCCTTCTGTTTCTTTCAGTCTTTCTCTCTCTCTCTGGCAGTGACTATAATCATTCATGTAGTAGATGTACTTTGCCAGTGTGACATGAAGAGTTCTAAAGGAAGATGGGGAATGAGAAACACAAAAATCCCCAGTTAGAGTAAGGAAAACACAAAACAATTAAAGTTTCATCAGCAGTAAACTATTCATCCTCATCAGTCTCACTGCAAAGGCCTTCTGCAGACCTGATAACTCTTTTGTTCAACAATTTTATGGCGATGTACCATAAACACAATAAATAATTTAAAGGCCCCTGATCATGCAGAAATGTATATATTTACATTCTTTATTTCAAATAAGACTGTTTGACAGGTGTGTAAACATTGTGAGCATTTCAATACTGTTTGATCCACAGAGCATAATCAGAAAAATGGTCTGCACAAAATTCTTTCTTTTAAAAAAAAACAATGCATTTGAAAAAAAATTAAGAAATGGCTAAATTGTTTGAAAAAAAAAACTGTTTGAACCCATAAAAATATTCTGGCCATATCTTTACTGCAGTATCCACATCACAGAGTCACAGGTGCACATTCAAGCACATGTACAACACGCAACCAGACACTGGCACACACAAGAAGTCAAACACCTCTTTTATGCCACACTGGCACTGGCACCAGATTTAATCAGGAGCTGCAGTCAATGAGTTTTATTACTCAAAAGACATGATCCTCTGATGAAACACCAATGTGTGGAGCAATTTCAAACATAATATTTCCACAGGAATAATTATAAAACTGATGTGAGTAACACCTACACTAATGTAATAACAAGAGGCAAGGAATTAGAGGAGTGCACATCTGTACCTACAACTCGTGCCCACAGGGAAACAAAACAAATCCTCCATTCGAAAAAAACAACAACTTTACAATTATAATTATATTTACAAAAAAATTCATCTCACTATTTTCAAACTAGTTAAGGGCGACTGACAAAAAAAAATTAAATACAATTACTCAAGTATGGCAACAGACAAAACAATGAAATGGAACAATGTATATTTACTACATAATTACAAAATAAACATTCTAAATAATACAATAGTACTAACAAATAAATAGCATGTATACATTGTTAAATTACTAAAGCACTGATTACAGCCCTTAAAGCTCATTTTGCATGCAAAACCATAGGGATATTCATAAAATACTTCTAATTCCACCATATATAAAATCACTTTAACGACACCTTCAGGAAACATTCATTATATTTTTGTAGTATCAAGCGGAGCGTAATGAAGGTCATTTTCTTAGTCCTGTTACCCAGAGCAAGAGAAAGTGAATGAGTAAGAATGGGGGGTAGTGAAATAAAGGGAGAGAGAGTTCTTTTTTCCCCTTCCAAGTGATTCAAAACCTGGAGGCCCAACTGCCTCAGAAAAGATATACTACTGCCCTAATCTGCATACGGCTGACAAGAAAGTGAGATATATCTCATCTAAATGTAAATTAGGTGTTTTATACCTTCAGTAAACAGTTTACATAACCATAGACTGTTTTAATAAACCAATTAGAATTTATTACCTGGATACTAAAGATATGAGCCATTTCTCCGAATTCACATTTTTATGCAAAACCCTGACAGCTGTCTGAGAAAAAGAAAAGGAGAAACAATTGTATTGGCAGCAGGAGGCACGTTGAGTGATATCTCAACTTCAAGTCAAATAAACACATTTGCTTAAACTCCTGTGACTCACTCAGCAATAAATTAAGCTCCAAGTGAGAGTATGTGTGGAACTGTGATGTCACACCTTTAAAATACAACATGCTGAAAGATATGTAATACATGAGGTATGTTAATTTCCCAGCTGTCACAGTCAAATTATAGAGCTGGTATGTAAATTGAGGATTGAGGTCTCAGCTGAATTCATAATAGCATGTCAAAAAATGACATGACTTTTACATGTGAACTACAGCGTTTCAACATGAGATTGAGTTCATGGATTCCTGGATGAATCCTTTATTTCTGCTATTCTGCAATTTAAGCACACTCGCTGTAAAGTTCTTCTAAGATTCAAACTCTACTTGTTAAAAAAAAGAAAGAAAAGAAAAGGGCAAGATGATAAAAAGTTTGGTTCAGAACTTAGTGGTTAGTTCACAAAGTAGCAACAAACTTCCTTACACAGCACAGAAAGACGAGTAATTAAATGTCAAATCTAGGGCTTTCTTATTCCATAACGTTCCTCAGTGGCATGTCCTTTTAGTGACACTGGAGCTCAGCACTCAATAACGTTTAACACCAAAAGCTGCAATTGGTGCCAGAGAAGCGTCACTGCTCCTCTGTCAGCGTGTAAGCGGTTAAAGTCGTTTAGCTGCCGTGTTGCTTTGCTGAAACAGCAACAGGACATTAATTTGACATTAGCACCGTAATATCAATTCCTCTCCCTTTTCCAACTTGCAGTAATGCATTTACTGGAAAGAGATTAATATCAATTCCATAAATCATTCAGGAGATTTTCCCCAGCCAGAGACATGGGGGTAATATCATATATGTTAGCTGATCTCTGCCTGGCCGCTCGATGCTCATTAATCAATGTCGCAGGTCCTCAGGGCCAGTCAGCAGGGAAAACAGAGAAACTTATAAAATCCCCTGATTATTTATTTATATTGACTAAGGCTCTGTAAATTTATGTTGATCATATTCCTTGTCCTTTTTCCCTTGCCCTTCACTGCCCACAAATAGAAACGAAGATACAAAGCATGTGGGCTGTTTTACAGCAATGACGAGCTCCAGAAGCATAAAGTACACAATATTCTCTTTCGGTGATGTTGTTGGACGGTAATGTTTTAAGTCTTCTCTCTGGCTGTGTAGTCAGGCTGCAATCTGCCTACCAAATTCTGTCATATGGGTCCACTGTTGCAATGTGCAACAGTGTGATGGTTTGCTTCTGTACTTTCAAATCTCCCATTTTAGTTTTCAATCAAAAGCTACAAAATCATATGGGCTACTTTCATTAAAGTTTTCATAGCACAAAGTAACAAGTTGATAAGACCAAAAAGGCTGTTCTCTCCTAAAATTGCATTGATATAGAACATTTCCAAAAGCACAAAAATCCTTTAAAAAGCTCTCCCACAGGGAGGCCAGAGGCAGTGGCGAGCCTGGGCCCTGCAGTGGAGTGAATTGGTTGCCTGTCAAGAATATGAAAGCTGAGTCTCATCTGCTAGAGACCCTGAACCTAATCTCCCAGCAGAGAATGATATTGTGTCTGTTGCAGAGCTCTCCTGATTCACTGTCAATCCAACCCAGAGCCGCTCTCAGCTGCCCACTTGACCTTGTCACAGAAAAAGCACTTTATTTTCATTATGCCGCCATTCATTCAACCCTTGCAAAAAGAGCCAAACAAAGGCCATTTACTCAAAGCATTCTTCAAAATATTACGCCACTGTTTAATTACAGCTTTCAACATGGCAGACAGACAAGGTAAAAGAGCAGGCACTCTCGCACCAGGCTTTAAATTTTTTACTCCCTCTTTTCAAAAGGAGATAATTAGCCTGTAAAAGCATATCACACTCTGAGAATTGTCGGGCACAATATGGCAAGAAAGTTCAGCTTAACACAAGATAAGAGCTGCCATTTGTTATCACAGAGCTCTGACAACGCATAGCATCGGCCTAATGTTTCGTTCCAACGTCATTATTGTTACATGGGCCAGGGCCATTATGGCTCAAAGTTTTGCAGCTCTTTTCAAAATACAAAATTTGCATTACTGGAAGCCATTATACACATTTTAATTGCATGCAATTTTTAGATATTCTGGATTTCAAAAATATGCTGCATTTACCTGTTAAAATATTAAATATGAACACAAAACTGAAAGGCGTAAAACTAAGTGTAGTAGGTGTGCAATGCTCATCTAGAGTGAGAAGTTAAGTCTCACTTGCTTGACTATTTAGTACTGATCAATGCAACATGTGCTTCTCTGGGCCAGCCTCAAAACCAGGTGAGCCGGTAAATGGAACTGGTATGTAAAATGCAAAACTATTAATCAGTGTATCCTCAATGCACTTTCAATATGTTACAAAAACAATTTGTATGACACAAAAATAGTATATCCACAGGCTGTAGCTCCAAGTGTGTTTTTGTGGTGTCCTTCTGAAATGGGCATCCAGTTGCCTTTGCTGCTACTACACTGCGTTCCAAATTATTATGCAAAAAGTGTTTAGGAGTGATAAGGTAAGAATTGTTTTGCTCGTCAGTTGAACTCATGGATGGTGATGTGTGTCGGGGCTCTTTATATCACTGAAAGCAATTGCAGACACCTGTGCT
>JBBPCX010000016.1:12770280-12790279 GCA_037974365.1 Hydrocynus forskahlii | reverse complement strand
TGACTGCAATTCATATAGGTAATTTGGAAAATCTAAGAAAAATATGATTTGCATAATAATTTGGAACGCAGTGTAATATTTTAAAACATTTCTAATATTTGCATGCAAAACCTCTGTATAACAGTTTAGAATGTTTACTGGATTATTCTTCTGCTTTTTGTGAATGCCTCCCTGACCGTTTAAAAAGGAAAGAAAAAGAATGAGTGAAAAAAAGAATGATCCTTTAATAAGAGCTAAATAAAAATGATACAATTATATAGAAGCACATAAACATATGTATAATAAAGATATTACCACTAATGCTGAATACATTTTTTGAAAATAAATAAATAAATAAACGTAACAACTCTATTTAGCTGTGCAAGTCTGTGTTTTTGCCTTTGTTATCTATTTTATTTCCAAGGAAAAAAATTAAATATTCATTTCCCAATTGATTCCTGCAAGTTCCTGTTATAACAGCAATGCAACTCATGACTGCTCTCATGAACTATTCCATTTCTGTTTAGGAATAGAAAGAACAGGGTGCAATCGGTTCTCAAGGTTAACCAGTTTAACTTACGTCAGATTGTACGTCAACCTCAGACTGTTTTAAGTCCTTTCTGAACATCACCTGAACAAGATCTAAAACTGTTAAAAAGAATTATTAACAAAAATACCAGTGCTCAACATATAAAAGCCATGTCTATACAGCAGAGTCTGTGGATGATCAACTTTATCAGCTTTGTTCTAAAATTCTCAGGGTCACTGATACTAAAGAACCTGTCAAGGCTAAAATAATTTTAGCACAGTCAGATGGAGATAAACATGAGCTGTTTCCAAAATGTGCACTCGTTCCCTATGTAGGGCACTATGTAGTGAATCAGCCATTTTGTAGTGTTGTCCAAAATTCCAACCGTCAATTTCACCCACTACATAGTGCACTACAAAATTGCCGCGCGACATGCCGAAATCTAGTGTCCAGACACTGTACACTACATTAATACACATGGACCATCATGCACTGCGGGTTTCTTTTACTGTGTCCTACATAGTGAACTAGTGCACTTTTCGGACACACTGCACACTACTTTTATCCCACGAAAGTCAAGAAGAGGAGCGAGGTGGAGGGAGGAGAGACGGGGGGAAAGTGGAGCTTCAAATGGAGGAGATTCAGTCACACTTGCATTTTCTTTCTCTCTCTCTTCCCGGAGGACAGTAGTACCCAGGGCTGGAATGGGACAAAAAATCAGCCCGGGCATTTTGAGTCACGGTCGGGGGGTGGGTGTGGTGCGCAATCCGGGCCGGCAGACGGGATTCCACGCCGGCCCAAAATTACCTGGCCAGCTCGGTATACCTGATGGCCAGTCCAGCTCTGGTAGTACCCCCCGGATGGATCTATCTGTCACTGTGTCCACTGAGAAAATATTTTGATTAAATCGTTACTTAATCATTAATTAATTCAGTTGGGTTTACATCAGCATCAAAGTACAGAAACAGCTCTCATTAAGGTATTAAATGACATTTGTATTTTATCTGTGAATCAGGATAAATAACTGTCTTTGACACTGTCAATCATACACTCCTGGGCAGGTTAGAAAATTGGGTCTGGTTTTCAGGAACGATTTTCAGCACTTAATGGTCTCTACCAGCATGATAGAAAAAGGTCATGCCTTATGACGTCCTTCAAAGATACATTCTTGGGCCCCTTTTATTCAGTCTGTACATGCATCCTCATAGCCCGATTCTTCAAAAGAAATAGGTGGCTTATCATAGTTATGCAGAAGACAATCTAATCTAATTAGCTTCTTCACTAAATGACTCCAGTACCATAGTGTCTATGCCCTAAAAAAGTATAAGACTGAATACAACAAAATTTCCTTCACTTAAATAAAGACAAGACTGAGAAAGTTCTGTTTGGGAACAAAGAAAGAATGTTGCAACTTAATGTCTATTTGGATTTAAAAGAAATAAAAATATAACCTATGGCAAAAAATCCTGGTGTAATAATGAATGGGGATCGGAGTTTCAGCGGCCACATAAAAGCAACACTTAAATCAGCATTCTGGTATATCACAAGCACAGCTAAGGCCAGAGATTTAGTATCAAAGCAAGATCTAGAGAAACTTACCTATACCCTTATTTCCTCAGAGCTGTCTATGCATGCTCGTCTCATTGGCCTCTCCAAAAAGGTTTATTCATAGCTCATTCTGCTCTGTTAATGATGCCCAGATCTGAAACTAAATTAATCTAAATGGTGAAATTACGTTTTTCTGCCCACTGCTGAAAACAGTTCCCCAAATGTTGTTTTAAATAGAAGCTAAAAACCTGCACAAAACTGCACTTTTTCCGCTGTCTTTTATTTCACATTTGTAATGCTTGCATAAATTAAATTAAAAAATGTAAATGTCACTTTTATTTTATACCAGTTGTTTTTATATTTACTATGTATGCTTTGAATGCTTTTAATGTCTCTGTGCATGATAATGTGCAATAAAAATAGCTTTCTTGCTTGCTTACTGGAACACACTTAGAAACTTAGATTATACACACTACACACTTAGAAATGTGTTGTACAGACACCGAACACAGTTGTTTATTACACAAAACAGGCTATTTTTCTCATCTGTCTAAGCAATTATAAAATAAAATTGCATGCCCTGTATGCATGGTTTAAAATTGAGAATGGGGGGGTTCATTCTCAACAGCAGGCTAACAATCAAGTGTATTAAAATAAAATCATTCCTAATTCCTGGTAGACTCACTGGACAGAAGTGCTCAGTGTATCATCTGTCACATATACAGGACAAATGAAACAGCAAAAATCCATAACCTTAATGGGTGAGCTCTAATTATTCAGACTACTCACCACTCTCAAAGCAGGCATCAAAGATGAGATGTCCTTTCCTGGGCGCTCCTGTGTATCCTGAAGGAGTGACTGTCAGTTTGCTCACATTTCCCACCAAGGCATCATCTCCTCCTGCCTCGCTGCCTGAGGAACACACAACAGCGGCTCAGCATTCAGCTCAGCCAAAGAGACAGGAAGCACAGATGGAGCTTCAGATGTTAAAAACAAAACAAACAAAAAAAACAACTGAAGATGCCAGTACGATTTGGAACTAGACAACTTTCTGGGCTGTTCAGGTTTTCAGCATCTTTCAGTCTTTTATTTAGTCAGGACAGAAAGACTCTATAATAGTCAATGTTTCTCTTGAAACCTGCCAACATTGTTTTCACAGAAAACTGGATAAAGTATGCTGCAGTTAAACTACAAATTGACTTCACTGATCAACTTACACGCATCAGTTTACACTATACTGACTGTACAAGCTACGTTAGTAAGTTTATTGTACTATAGCAGTTATCTACATTAAATAAATTGTCTGCAGTCTGTTGTAAAACACAGGCTTTTCAAGCATTTGTTAACTGAGAAAAGATGCAAACTGTTCGCTGTCAATGAGAATTGCTCACTGTTCATTGCCTGACATTGTTATTTTTCATTTCTTTCCAGTTTCAAAACAGAAAACAGACTGCAGGTCTATGTATAGGCACACACTGACGTTTTACCGCACTTGATATGTGTCCATGTGGCTTAAAATTCCAATGATCTACATTGTCTTTTCTTTTTCTGTTGTGCCATTTGAAATTATGCTTCGCAACAAGTCAACATGTAAACTCACCCCAGCATCACATTCTTACTTCTTGAAGTGAATTCTACCAATTTTACAAAATTTCCACATGATTCCATCATTATAATATAGACCAAACAACAACAAAAGGGTTGATGTTTCAATGCAAACAGCAGCCTGCAGTTCCCTGCATAGGCACACACTGTGCTAACGTTACTACAATGGACAGCAACCATTAATGTTATTCATAACCTGCAAAGCCCTGTTGTTTTTGTTTTCCTTTCTGCATCTTCTGACAGGAGCACACCTGAGGAAGTTGGCCGTTTACTGCATAAAGGTTCCTACAGTGAGACAGGCGAGCAAATTTACTTTCCCTGCCTGTACGTTAACAGGACAGGTCCTGTCCTGTCATGTGTCCACTGCACCCACAGTTCTGCTGTCAGCGTAAGCTGTCTCTGCATGCTGAACGTGTGAAACAGCTGAGTTTATTTTTACATAATTGTGCTCCTCAAGCGAGTAACCACCAAACAGCCACTAGCCAGACTGGCTAACGTTAGCAAACAGTCAGTGTTTACAAACACGGAGCAGCTTGACGCTCAAACCCGGGCACTTCCTAACAACGGCAAGCCCTCCTACACTCATGCGTGAGACGTGTGTGTGGTGGTGAGAGCTGACAGTGATCGTGGAGCTTCATTTTACACACCAGTATCGAGCTCCCTGGTGCTCTCCTCCATCTTCCTCTGTTTTTCTCCGTCTCACCACGCTGCAGGTGCGTTGCCAAGACAACAGGAGCAGGCGCGCGAGGATTTGACGTAAGATGGAGACAAGCACGCGGGAAGAGCGCACAGCTCCCCCAGCCACATGGATGTCTCCCAGCAACCCTCCATTCATATAATCTTATTAAAATATCGGATTTATCTGGCCTTCTCTTACTCTAGGACCTAAAGGCAACTAGACTGAGCTTCACCGGCATCGCAATTAGCATATTTAAAGTAAAGTATACTAGCCCCTGATAGTCACCACACAGTGTGAACAATGTGAAATTCTTTCTCTGCATTTAACCCCTTCACCAAGTGGGCAGCCAGCAACAGGAGAGCAGTGTCTGGGGACGGTACCTTGCTTGAGGGTGCATCAGTGGTGTCATTAGCAGTCCTGGTATTCAAACCCATGGCCTTCTCATCGCAGGGGCAACTCCCTAACCACCAGGCCACCAGCTGCCCCACTATGAAAATTATTTTCAATATAAAACAAAAAATGGCAATGTAATGTGCTTGTTTATTTGTATTGCTACAATATAAGGAAAAAGTATTGGAACACACCTCTTAATTACTGAATTCAGGTGGCCCCTTAAGGGCATTCTTAAACTTCAGCATACCAAGATGTTTTGGACAATGCCATGCTGCCAACTTCGTGGACACAGTTTGGGGAAGAACCCTTTCTATTCCAGCATGACTGTGCCCTAGTGCACAAAGCAAGGTCCATAAAGACATGGTTGGATGAGCTGGGTGTGGAAAAACTTGACTGGCCTGAACAGAGCCCTGACCTCAACCCCCTCCAACACCTTTGACACAAACTGGAATATAGATTGCGAGACAAGCCTTCTAGTCCAACATCAGTGTCTGACCTCATGAATGCTCTACAGGCTGAATGGGCACAAATTCCCACAGAAACACTCCAAAATATTGTGGAAAGCCTCACAAAAAAGGGGGGGGGGGGGTGTCAACTCCATATTAAAGTCTATGTGTTTGAATGCAAAGTCATCCAAGTTCTGGCTGGTGTAATGGTCAGTTGTCCAAATACTTTTGTCCATGCATAGTATGTCTCAAACATACTTAGCGTCAGATGGTAACAGAACGTTAAATAATGAATATATCATGTTGCAGGATACTTTTAAAAACCAAGGATGAGCTGCATTATGAACAGGAAGGAGATCAATGGACACTAAGTCTGTATGTACAGCACTAATGGATGAGTGCTGAGGTTTGCTGATATTGTGAGTCAAAGGTGTCATGACAACTGTTTTACAGTCCACAGTGGTGAAATTCTCTAATGAGGTCATATCATCAAAATCATAGATAAAGTTAAACAAAAAACAGTTACATAGGATTTCATTTACTTATAAAAGTCAATGCAATGCAACTTATGACAGTGATGCAATACTGAGTGTCTTTGCTGGCAAAACTATGTGAACCTCTTAAATGATCAGTTTGGTCTAGACAAGAATCAGAGTAAGGAGGTTCGATCAATCGGATGCATATATTTTATCAATTAAATGTATGATTTATAAAACATCAGCCTGTCTTTTGAGTATCAAAGTTTGGTGAAGATCTCCAAAAACATCTCTTGATTTTTATCAGGCTGGAAGAGGATACAATATTTCTGAGAAGTTTGGACAGATAGTGTACAAACACAGAACATTCAACACCACTGTCATCCTCCCCAGGAGTGCTCATCCAATTAAAATCACTCTAGCAGCAAGGTTTATAATATTCTAGATGATCACAAAACCCTCCAGGGTATTAGGTGAGGATCAGCAGGCCTTTCCTGCACTGGCTATCGTCAGTGCTCAAGAGTCCACCATCAGGCAAACACTGTACAGGAATAGTGTGTATGGGAGGATAACAAGGAAGAAGCCACCACTCTACAAGAGGAAAACTGCTGCCTGCTTGAAGTTTTCTAAAGACTACATGGATGAGTAAGAAGACTGCAGAGAGAATGTTATATGGACACATAAAGCACAAATAAATATCTATGGCTTGAATTAGAAAAATCTATCTTAAGAACCTTATTACAGCTGCGCAGCACAGTAGTCGCAGTTGAATTGTTTGGAGCTGTTTTGCTGCCACTGAGCAAGAACAGCTTTCTATCATTTGGTATTGTAATTCGGGATTGTAACAACAAATTCTATACAAGAATGTAAGGTCATCGATACATGTAAGCTCAACAGATGATGGGTCTAGCAGCAAGGTACCAAACGCACCTGTCAGTCAACCAAAAAATGGTTGAAGAGGAGGAAATGCTGCGTTTTGGAATGGCTGAGTCAAAGTTCAGACATCAGTGCAGACGAAATGTGACAGGACCTGAAACAGGGAGTTAATGCAAGAACATTCTGTGTCTCAATCTGTGGAACTGAGCAACAGTTACAAGAAACATTTGGCTGAGGTCACTTCTGTTCACCCCACTGAACAGCAGTCATCTAAAGCAGAGATTCACGTGTTCACTTGCATCAACACAGATTTTTAATGCTGGATCACTTTATTGTTTCATTAATCAATGAATTACTACCATTTTGTTTGGGTTATTTGTTTCATTTGGTTCTTTATCTAATGGCATGACTTTGATGAAAATCAGATGACATTATAGGTCGGATTTATGTAAAAAGAGAATTTGAAAGAGTGCACAAACTTACAACTGCTATTGTACATGAAGCGACTAATATATATTTTAGGTCTGTTCACTGTGGGTCACCCTGTGCCATGGACCCCAACATGATTGCCCCGTCCCCTACCTCACAGCAGTCATGCCACAGCTCCTATTACTCATCTTTAATTCAGTGTGTAAAAAGACTGTTTTTGAATTCAAAGTTTGAAGATTGTGTAAAGAAAAACGTCTAAGTTTTGCCTAAAACGAGCTTCTGGAAAAAGAAAGAAGAAATCACTGCTGATACCTCCAAAGACCTTTTTAATTGACATATTGTGAGGGGGAAAAAGCAGGCTGCAGAAATTGCCATCATCAACTGTTCCTTTTAAGTGCTTCAGGTTTCAAAATTGCAGTGTCCCTCACGAACGATACTGTCTACCCCTTCTCAATTATATGTGCGGCTGATTAAAATGTGTGAATTCCTGGACAATTGGACAATTGGAGGATGGTCTATGCCATCAAGCAACAGGCCAGAGCCCATTCATTGTCTATTAATAATGCAGCTTTTTGATTAGCCCTCAAATGTCTGGCCATATGACTATTTCAGGCAAGCACAAGCATATAGACTCTCTCCTCTTAATTTCCAGGTCATAAGCTTTGGGTGCTAGAAGCAGACAAGGATGGGAAGGGAGGAGAGTCTTATTTAATAAGGCAAAATTGGCAATGATTTCTTCCCTCTTTGATCATATTTGATGGAAAACTATAGACAGTGGAGCAGCCAGTGTGTATTGATTAATTTTTAAGTGATTGTGCTGGACGGTATCTCTTTCAATTGAAAACTGAATAGCTGTCTTTCATGGTGTGCCATTTTCTATTGCCAATTAGCTGGTCCTATGGATCTGTATGCATTTGCGCAGCTTGTTGAAACATATAGGCTGTGACGAGTAACAGAAACATGGATTGTTCCTAATTCTAGCCTCTTTGTTCTTGTATTTTTCCAGCGAATGTGCAAGCGAGCTGCCAGAATACACCGGTCTATTTCCTCAACCCGCAGAGTGTTTCGGGGCGTGCTGAATCTCTGTGGGTATTCCTTTGACAATTATGACGTGCCTGCAGGAGCAGAATCTTCCTCTCCTTCCTTCTCTCTCCACTGTGCTGTTCCTGTCATCGCCAAACCGATGATTTAATCAACACATCAATCACATGGAAGGCAAGCAAAGTACAGTCCACTTCTTGATCCTCACATTTTTAATTGGTTCTCCAGGGACGCAACGTTTTTTCCACATCAAAATAAGTTTCAGTCCACTATAACACTCCATGCAACTGCCTGTTTCACTGATATTTGATGCTAGCATGATAGCAAAAGCCTGCTAAATGTTTACAGCTAGGTTCAGAATTTTCTGTGCAATATATATTGAAACACTCAAAAAGAAAGTTAATATTATTGTGTGTGTGCATGCATGTGCTTGTGTGTGTGTGTGTGTGTGTGTGTGTTTATGTCCTCTGGGAGCGCCGTGTTTTTGGTGGTGGACAGGGAAACCCTTTTTAACCGGACCATGTTGGGACAGCATGCATACAGCCTCTTAGTGAATGGGAGGTCATGCGTCGAGAAGGCAGACCCACAGGAGACACGCCAGGCTTTGAGCGGGCTTTAGGAAGGCACATAGAGTCACTATGGCGACAGCAATCAGAAGCCTCCTGGGACACAAGCGGACAGAAGAGGGGGGATGAGAGGCAGCTGACACTGGAATCAACCAGCAGACTCTATGATTCAAGTGACAACCCACCCTACCACAGACACACGCACACAGGCACACACACAAGCACACACATGCATGGATGCATGCTCAGGCGCTGAAATAAAAAAGACCAGTTCCATTAAAGGAACATGGCAGGGTGCTTTTCCTCTCTCTCTCTCAGTTGGCTGCAGTCCACCCTAACAGATGGACCGGTGTCAATAGGCTGCTATTAACTGGACACTTGCCTCTCCTGTGGCACAGAGACCAGAGCACACTGTACTATCCGCAGTGAGAAAATCACCCACCCTGCCACACCCACAACCAGGTCCATGAGGTCCACGTCCATGCTTTTGCAACAAGACATTTTACCACATTTAATTTGTGTCCATGAGGCTTAAAATTCCCATTTGCTACTATTATTACTGTTTTCTTTGTTGTGGGATTTGAATTTATGCTTTGCAACAAGTCTGCATGATACCTGGAAACTCAGCCCAGCATCAAATTCCTCATTCTTGGAATTCCATCAATTCCATACAATACAAAATTTCCACCACTTGCACAATCATTCCATCATTATGATATAGAAAAAAACCACAACAAAAGGTTTGACGCGAAATGTTCTGTTTGAGTCAATGACAGGTGACGATAAGAACCACATATCCGAAGAGTGCCTTTTAAAGTTACCTCTCATGAAAATCTATTAACGTCGGAGGAGTACATACAAAGATTTTTTTTCAGATTTCCTCTATTTTACTATTATTAACATTACATTTAAAAACAAAGAACACACGCACAGGTTGACTGGTAATTTTGAATTGTAAATAATACCGTCCTATTGGCATTGCGCGAGCATGATTTTACAAATTTTCTGTATAATCTGTTTCAGGCATCTTAGGAAAGTATGATTCCCGTTTATGGGGATTTCATAGAGCTGATAAAACTATTTACATTACATAATTTCTCCCTAAGCTCCTATTCATTTAATATTGAGAACTTGGTCACTCTTAGATCATGCTGCATTGCCATTTGCTGGTAGGAATACATCGGTGACTAAAACATGACCTCATGGTTTGTCATACATATTTTGGGAGAATTACCAGATCACATTAAAGAAGGTTATCACTTGTTATTCCCGGTCCAAGAACATGCGTCATCAAGGTCAGTAATAAAAATACTGCAGAAAAAAAGAAACAGTATACAGTCTAAGTGTATCATCATGTGCAACATCAATGTAGTTCCACGCATATAAATATCAGATACAAAACAAAATGCTATGTACAGAGCGCTTAGTACAAAGAGTTTAGTACCGAAAAAAGGACAGTTAAGGTACAAACTACATAAATTAACAATCGAGGGCATAACAAATAGTCTAACGGTCCAATTATTTACTTCAAATGAGATTTAAAGGTACACTTTCACTTTCTCGTTTTCTTTCTCTGGAAACAGGAGCCATTTCATAACCTAACTACTTTTTTAAACTGAAAAAAAAGAACATAAAGCACTGAGGTAAGACAGGGTATTTGGAATGAATGCAGTAATAATGCAACTGCAATGTAATATATTACAATTATGTATGTATATTAGGTACTAAAGACATTCCCTTGAGGGTACCACCCAGTATGTATATTAGGTACTAAAGACATTCCCTTGAGGGTACCACTCTTTTTCCTAAGAGCATCTACTTCTCTGTAGGTGAAATGGGTTTTCAACTTTCTTGTGTAGTACCAGTTTTAATATGTGTGAAAGTGTATTACAGTGGTTTTTACAGTGTATTACAATTGTTTTCCTCATGTGTAGTGTGCATTAAACAACGGTCAATTCTTTTCCTCTGGTTTCTGAAGAAGAAACACACCACAGCCAGCCTAGCCCTTGACTAAGATTAGTAAGAAAGAAGGTGATAATTGCACACACTGGACATATGAGCAGGAATCGGATTAAAGCCTTATTATTATTTCGCGAAAGCCTCTGTTGTTGCTGTAATGAAAGCTGACCGGCCATGGTTCGGGATCAGAATTTGCCATCTTCATACGACTCCACACAGCCCTGTTTTGGCAGCCAATGCCTTCGTTTGTAAAAGAACATATGAAGTCAGGCCTTGTACTAGTACATCCTTTTACACCTCCTGAGCAACAGAAACACATTCAGCAATAGCCCATATGCAAGAACATACTGTAGCACCAGACTGTTTTTTTAAACTGATTCCATATCATTTTACTTGAGGAGCAGCACGACTAAACCTGAGCGTGTTCATTACATCCACAGCTCTGCTTTTCAGGAAGACCGTCAATGGCATTGCTCTATAAAGCAGCCCTCTTGTGCGCATCAAACGTGGCCGATGCGAGGCAGAGAAGCGGAAAGCATCCTCGGTGCTCTCTCTAAGCGGCAGGAGCTCCAAGCAGTGGAAGGAGGCAGTGGCATGAGGCAGATGTGCCTGTGTCACGTCTGTTAGAACAGTCTACCCACCTTGTGGTAACACTGCGAACTGTAGCTGCAGGAGAGCGTGATCGTGAGAGAGAGGCAGAGCGAGGGAGAGAGTGAGAGAGGAGGGAGGGAGCAAAAGAGAGAGAGAGGGTGAGAGTGAGGGAGGGAGGGAGGGAGAGAAAGGGTTGAGGGAAAGAGAGAAAGAGAGAGAGAGAGAGAGGAGTTTAAACTAAGAGCTATGTTTTGGGACGGAGTAATCTGCTAGAGAGCAGTGTGCGGATCGGAGCGCATTGTGAGAGTAAGTGTGCGGGGGACAGATAAGGAAAAGAAGCCCGCCAGCCCGGCTGCTTGTTTTAATGTGCTGACTCTGGGGAGATAAAAAAAAAGAAAAATATTGACTCTTCTGTCGTGTGCCGAGAGCCAGGGCACAAGCGCCACATTTAACAAGAGGTGCGCCACAAAAAAAAACAGGCCGTGAGAGGGGACAAAATACAAGCGCAAAACAGCACATTTAGCGGATTTTTTACCCTCTGTTTTTTCTCCTTTTTTTTAGACCTGTTTTCTTTTTTCTTTCATTTTTTTTCCTTCACCGGGAACGATTCCCATTTCCGGTTAGAAAGAAAAAGAGAGAGAAGGGAGACTTCTCCACTGACGGACAGCCACTAGAGCAAGTGCACGAGAAGGCGCAAAAGGGGACGAGAAAAAGAGAAAGAAAGAGAGAACAAGACAAGAAGATGTTCGAAATCAGCCGAACACTGAACGCCGCTTTGTTGAGCAATGAGGTAAAGACATAGGATTTGATCCTCTTTATTTCTTCACCCTGCTCCTCTCAGTGTGTGCAAGCGTGAATGCTTCCGAGTGCGTGCGTGTGTTCCCAACCATTCTGTTGAGTGTGTGACGTTAAACATGTGTCTGCATAAACGTGTCCATGCTTACAGATGTGGCAGCCGAGAAGGGGGCTAGCTTCATATGCAGGGTCTGAGGGAGAGTGTGTGTAGCTGGGTTAGTTTCCAGGGCTGTGGGAACGGCGGGTTCACCATAAACAGATGAGAGGCTTTAACTCGCTGTCTCTCTCTTACATACACACACACACATACACACACACACACACACACACACCATCATTTCATTTTCTCATTTACTCAAAGCAAGATGGCTCTAACTGCTGAGCTTGCTTGATGACTCGCCCATATGGGGTTCACGGTGTGTGTGCGCGCGTGTGTGTGCATGATCGTGCGTGCGTGTGTGAGGACGAACGTGCGAGTACACGAGCACACGGCTGTCTATCACTGTAGCTGTCCACCTCTCTCTCTCTCTCTCTCTCTCTCTCTCTCTTTCTCTCTCTCTCTCTCCTCTCCCCTTTGGTCTATCTTTTTCTGTCTTTGTGCTCCCTCTCTTTTTACCATTCTTTTCTTTCCCTCTTCTTTCCCCCTTTTGTTTTTGTTCTTTTGTCTTTGTCCTGTGTGTGATCGCGCACCTTGCGGGCAGTATCTGAAGATGATGGTAAGGTACTCCCAGTATTCGGCACTAGCCCAGGCTGAAGGCTCCGTCCCGGGCATGGGCTCCCTGCTTTTGCCCCACGATCCATCCAGCCAGCCGGGGGCCAGGTCACTGGGGGTAAGAGGATAGACAGATACGTTGTTGTGTCAGAGAGAATGAGAAATGAGCACAGAATCCAGTTTTTAAAAATAAAAAAATAAAAAAATAAATAAATAAACACGAGAGGAAGTAGCATAATAGTTACTCAATTTAGGAAAATGAGTGCAGCCCTGAGGCTTGAATTAGCAACTGTTTTCATGCTTTCTTGTGTGATGACAAGTCCGCCTACTATTTCTAGCACTAACACTCTAAGCAAAGACATAAAAAGCGAGAGAGAGAGAGAGAGAGAGAGAGAATGAGTAAGAGCGAGAAAGAGAGAATACTGACTTTTTGTGTACATTTTACCGGGTATGTGTTTTCGCCTTGTGTGTGGCGATGCTTGAAATTGAAAGTCTGTTAGTGTACGTGTGTATGTGTGAGTGGTTGTGTGTGTGTGTGTGTGCGCGCACGAGTGTGTGTGCATTTGTACCGGTGTATGCATGCATCTACTCATTTTGGCACAGCGAAAGGTTGCTTATAGGTGAGGTGTAAGTGTATTTTGATTGTGTGTGACTGTGACCTTGAATTTCTTAACTCTCTCCAACCCCCACCCTCCAGCCCCAGTGTGCTACCTTGGTGCACTAGACCCTTTTAGTGTGAAGCTGTTTTGGTGAAGTGAAAGTGTTTTGGCATGCTGCAGTGTGCAGCGTGGGATGACATTTCATTGTACGCAACCTCAGGAACCCATATCTACACAGCTGAAGGACGTTAGGCACTCCAGGCTTAAAAGGCATATGGGCTACTATGTGGTAAATGAGCTGTAGGACTCTTTTTCATTAATTAATTTCAAATGAGAAGAGGTTAAAGGAACTCGGGAGTGTTCCAAGGTAACCATAGCATCTGGAGCGTACAGTTGATTACCACGGACAATAGTTTTGACGATTTTTCTGGGCATAGTAAAAGAGAAAAAACGTGCTGCCTCAGAACACACTTATAATAGAACCGAAAGGACAGATGCTTTACACATTCAGGTTTACAGCTACCTCATTACGCATACACCTAAGTATGTGCATATCAGGTTACAGTACCTCAGCAAAAAATTGGGGTTTCATTTCCTGCAAATGTAAGCGCTTTGTGCTTGAAATTAGCTGTCACTGCTGCCACTTTCAGTTGGTTTCATAATAAGACAGTGGGTTGATGTTGCGTTCCTGGTATGAGTAGCTGATTAAGGTGGGGAAGAGAGAGAGAGTGAGAGAGAGAGAGAAAGAGAGAGAGAGAGAGAGAGAAGCAGGCAGCACGGGAAAGCCCTGGCAGGCTGGTGAAGTCGACGCCGGTTGGTTCGAAGTAAATCCCTGACTTGGTGCATTAAATCGACACGAAGCTGTGGGTGTCTAATCTGTGATGGGCTCTCGTTCCGTTTCCCCACAAAACAGGATCAGCATGCCTGCCTGGAGCCCGAGCCCTTTCTCACACAAAACACAGCGCTACTGACAGCACGAAGGCTGCTTTGCCAACACACACGCACACACACACACACATTGACACACTGAGATGGTATGACGTGTGTCTGGTTTAAGACATAACTGAGCAGTGTTTACCAGTGACAGCAGTTACAGAAATCCTTACTCGCAAATCCTGATGAGGTGTGGTGTGGGTGATTAGTGCTATGGTCTGTAGGCACAGAAATGATGAATTTGTTTGGTTTGAAAAAGTTCTTTTTTTACAAAAGCTTGTAAAAAACCTTGATGTTAAGTTTTATTCACATTAGTCCTGCCACCATGAAAACTTGTACTGTTTCTGGCCACGGGTTTATGATTTGTCTTTTAGCTGAAGAGGCAAATCAACCATATATGGTGCAATCAATATATCATAAATTAGTAACATGTGAAGAATGATTAACCTCTGTTTCGACTGTGGAAATGCATGGAAAGATTTACATGAATCAGTAAGCTTATTCTGCAGGCTGTTAGAGGATAACAGAAATTTAACAAATGGTTAATAAGTCAATAAATAAAATCTAAATTAAGATATAATAAACGATCATTAGCAGCAGTACTCCACGTTATCCATTTTACATGGTCCGAAAACCCCATGTACTCCATAACGTTCAATATTCCTTTTGTGATCAAACGATTCTGCTTCAGACCACAGCTACTATATGAATTCTGGTGGTCTGCAGTATACAATAAATCCCAGTGAGATGGTGCAGTCAGCTCTAGAGACTCTCAGCTCAGAAAAAAAAACCAAATCTGCATACACATATTCGCGTTTCTTGGAGAATATATAAACGTGTTTCAGATTGTAATTAACCAGGTTAAAACAGACCGTCGTTACAGTGATTAATGGCACCTTCATTAAGTGAAGGCAGATCATTTGCATACATTAGAACAGTGCGAGGCAGGAGGTAAGAGGCTATCTGGGAGTGTGCTTCGTGAAGCAGGGAGACATTTTCATCAAATTACAGCATGAGCGTTCTACATACATTTGAGGAAGAAGTATATTCTGTATTCAGAACATGTATATACCCATTGAGTTCACTTGCATACATTTGCTGGAGGTGTTCTGCCCTTTACACCAAAAATACAGGCAATATACTGTAAAAGGCTAGCTAAATTTCTGCAATTTAAACTGCTTGTCATCTGGTATTAAAGCACAGTAATTATTAGCATAAATATGGTACTGAATAGAAACCATAAATCACCACTGGATGATGATAACGAAGTCGCAGATTTAGCTTCATACACAGAGTTTCATCGAAAAGCAGATCATCGCTGCGCCCGCTAATGGCTGCCGCATCAGAACACGGTCGATGTCCTTGCCATCCTGGCTTGTGCCAAGCACTGGAACTGTGTCCGATCAGGAGGAACAAATATAGAGGAGTTTTTTTTGCATCAGGGCAACATGACACATCAGCAGCCTCACACTGTGCTATATTGGCCAAAGCTTGATTCTCAGCATTACTAGATGTTCGACAGCAAAAGGCAAACAGTTCTGAAACAGCGGAAAGAGCCAATAATGAGAAATGAAAACGCAGTGCCAAAGGCAATACCACTGCAGTGGCTGATTGTCCAGGCATCGCTTCGGATACAAAACAAATTGTGGGCAGGTATGCAAAATTGAAAAAGTGACTTTCTGATGAGAACCGCACCATCCGTTAACTCAAATACACACAGAGACACGCACACACTCTCACACATTCAATGCTCTTTTACAGGTGTTCCGTCTCACCAAACACAGTGCTTTCTTTCTCCCCCCCACCCCAACTTCATTTTCAGCCATTTTGAGGAGGTTATGATTTCCCCTAAACTCATTTGAAGCAGAGAAGCAAGAGGGAAGCAAGTGGAAAGGTAGGGGGAGAGGAGAGGGAATAGTGGAGCGATTGGCAAATGTCTGTTGGCAGCGCTCGAGATAGGCAGGGTCAGCTCTATTTCACAACAGTGATTAGCTCGGCCCATCTGCCGGGCCGGCCGGCTCCTCCTGCCGTGATTGCACTGTTTCTCTGCTTAATGTAGCCCAGGAAATTAGTTCATTTGTGCTGCTCAACCCCAGGCCCACTGATCCAGGAACAGGTGCAGCATTCTGCCACGCACAAAGCCAGAATGAGTGTGCGGTGAGTGTATGTGTATCTGTGCATATGTGTGCGGTGTGCGTGTGTGTTTGAGAGCCGCAAAGCAGCCAGTGAAGCAGACTCATCAGCTGCGAAAGCATCTCAGCACAATAGCAGTAGATTGCAGTCGATCAACTTCCTGCATGAAAATACGAACTTTTTTTTCTTCATCTGCTGCACTTAGACAGGCTTAAAAATTAGCATTTGCCTCTGCATTAAGTCAATAAGCTTTTTAAAAAGTATTTATGAATTTAATCTAATTTTTAATGCACTCTGTGAAACCAGTAGCAAAGTGCTACGAATCATAATCTGTTTCAGGAAAACTGCTACGCTCCGTTCAGTGTACAACCGCTCGGACACAGGCCACGAGTCCTGCTCAGTCACCTGTAGCTGTGCCAGTACACACCTCCAGTTTTGACTGAAGGGCATAAGAAAACAGATATTAAAGCAGTAGGTCAGGCAATGGTCACTACTATGCGAGAACACCCACGCTCACACGTACAAGAGCATCCATCACCTTGCAATGCTCCGATTGCACAGCATGCATGCATACGAGTGAGAATGTTGCAGGCAGAGGAACAGGGAATCCAGAAGCGTAAAATAGCATTAAAGAAGCCCCTATTATTTACAGCTTGAAGCCAAACATCATATAGACCTGCTTCCAAATACAATTTAAGCGTTACTGATGAATAGGCTAAAGAGAAGGATTTTGGTCTTAATTATAGCGGTCTATTTTGAGATGGCAAATTCGGAAGGACTGGACTACAATTACAGTTTTTTGAGAACACTACGGTACACCCTTTACCTCAATTTGTTTTATGAGTGCAGTTAGTGTTAAGAATGCACTGAAACATTTGTTAGTGAAGGAGGAAAAACAGAGAGCCACTCCAAAACTGGTAATTACTGATGCATGGCAGCCTTGTGAGATCATGACGAAGTGCAGAGTAAGGAGCTAATGAGATGCTTTGTCCTTCTCAAGATCATATCAGCAGCATCACCTGAGACAGCCTGTCCAGTTCGTCAGCAATTTTTCCACCCTTCTTTTCCAATTATGCTGAACAACAGGCGGTCATCCTCAGGAGCAGTGAGGGACTGCCTGAGAGGAGCATGCAGGCAGGGTGTTCTTCTGTTCTTCAGCTGGAGCAAAAACAAATAAAAGGCACATGTTAAAATTTTCTATGAGAAAAGAAGCATTATAATAATTAGGCCTGATAACTGGAGAAAAAGCAATACTGTGCTTATAAATTACAGAACAAAACATATAACAATATGTGTGTGTGAGTGTGTTAGGAGTGTAATAATATGCCTAATGGCACTGAATCAACTTTGTCGATGGAATTATATTTTATCAGTTATTATAACATGATAAAAATATTAAATAAAATATACATTCCTTGGTTTTATTGAACTATGATGCCTACACAGGGCACATTTTGTGTTTTATTACTCTACTATGTTTTACTATTCTCATATGATAAATAATAAAACAGTAATTGTGCATTAAAATGAGCACTTCTGTGTGTTCTCTGTAGAGGATGTTTACTTATTTTCAAATAGAAATTGAACAAAAAGTGAGCTGACCAGAAGAACTCACACATCTTCAAATGTCAAAATACAATTGTCTTTCGGTACTGTGAAAATAATGCCTCCTGTTACATTTGAATATTCAGTGTATTTTAAATAATAATTATGAATCGTACCAACAATAAAATCAAATAGGGTGATTTCAGGTTTCATTGAATAATTTTTGAACACCCCAAGCATACATGTGAATTATGAATGTGTGCATACATGTGCATGTCTGCTGGATAGTCTAACAGAGAGAGAGAGAGAGAGAGAGAGAGAGAGAGAGAGAGAGAGAGAGAGGGAGGGAGGGAGAGACAGACAGAGCAGCTGAGCCAGAGCTCTGGGGGCTGTCTCTGCTGAGGCGGGGAGCAGGTGTCTCCAGCCAGGCAGAGAGAGAAGCAGAGTGGCCTGCTCCAGCCCAGCCTCAGCCCGGCTCCAGCTCCACTCGCCTGGGGAAGGCAGGTGGCATGTGGCTCCAACACCCCTCCACCCGCACAGACGAGGACCGCTGTCCCCCCACCCTCTGGGAATCAACAGCCACAAACCAGCCACCAGACCACCAGTCAGTCTAAAAGCAGTCAGCCTGGCTCCAACCAACTGGCTCACTTTAATTTTTTCACTGTTTGGACTCTGGTCACACTGCATGTAATTTGCTGGCTGTTGATAAGGACGAAAGGGGAGATGGTCGGAAGCAATGAAAGAAAGCTTTGAATTAGAATGGCTTTTCTCTCTCTCTATCTCTCTCTTTCTCTTTGAAAAGAAAACAAAGGGAGCGGTGACTGAGAGAGGGGTCAGCGTGGTGGATGCAGGTACCTTGACCTGGAAGTAAAAAGCCTGTGATTTCAGCAGCAGCAGGAGGGAAGTGATGGTTCCAAAAGAAAAGCTACCGCTCATCCCTTTGCTAACACACACACACACACACACACACACACACACACACACACACACACACACACACACATACTAAAGGACTATTCTTCATCTCGTTCTTAAGCTGTGAAAGCTGCAGTGAAAATAAAGATCAAAAAGGTGAAATTGGTCATCAGTGAAAGCTTTGTGACTGGAGAAACACTTCCACAAAAACAAGCTTAAAATAAGTAAACAAAGGAAACATCTTTAAAAAAATAACCATTTTTGTAGTGCCAACAGTCTAGCATAGAAAGCACAAATGACATGCTGTTTCTTTTTCTTAACGCAGCTCACAATTAATCCAGCATCCCCACTGTGATATTATCTCCCTGATAATGTAGCGAAATTACAATGATTACATTATTTATTGTCTCATTCCTATTTTACAATTATTTCAGGTCTGCTAAAAGAGTGGATTCCAATGAGAAATATTGAACAGCAAACCGGGGGGAAAGTGTGCGAATGTCTACCAGCCATTTTACCCTAGTCTGGCTAAGTACTGTAATTAGCATTTTTTGCTAATTGAAGAGAAGCCACAAAAGGGCTGCAGTGTATAGAAAAGCAGGCTCTCATTCATCAGTCTCTCTCTCTCTCTCTCATTACTCAGACTCAAACAAAGATAGCATTAACTGACTTTTGCTTTACTGATCATAAGTCACTTTGGACAGCTCTGAGGACAACACACACTTGTTGCATTGAGAGTCCTTTAAGGCCTGTCCCAATTACTAAATGCAATTGTTTGCGCTGATGGTAATTATTTAAGCTGACTGCGTATGTTTTTATGTCACAACAAACAGAATGTGAACTGGGTACAGTTTTATCAGTTGGGTCGAGGCGAATGCACGTAAATTTAAAAATATATATAGGTGTTGTTGGGTCAACTTCTGACTGCACATTTAAGGGACAACATTTAATGGAGCTCAACCGGTGTCTGTTGTAGGTGGGAGCAACTAAGTATCAACAGTAAATTAGCACCTTTGGCCACTTTAGCTAACAATTTATTATTATGTATATAGCAATTAATCATCAGGTGATATTTTATGATATTGACAGACCATAACCATTATAAAAACAAAACTCATTTACTCAAAACAGAAACCAATGGGAGGGTGTGTCAGCAGTACATGTTCGGAGATTTTATTTAATTTAACTAAGTACATGGAAAAATGTCAAAAAAGATTTTCTGTGGGAATCTAACCAGAGATGCTTTTCAT
>JBBPCX010000016.1:12743266-12758199 GCA_037974365.1 Hydrocynus forskahlii | reverse complement strand
ATATATATATATATATATATATATAATAATTTTTACTTTTGGAAAAAACGGTTTTGTGTAGGGTAGCGCAACATTTGGAAGCGATGCAACAGTCGCAATACAGCCCTCAATAAAAACACCTTTGAAGATTTTCATTTCAGTAAATGTGGGGTAGTAAATTAACTTTTTTTAAATAAAATACAAAACGCCGCTACTGGAAGCACTAATATTTCCCGGGAGATTATTTTTCATCCTCGACACGTGCCCTCCGCGTGGCAGCACGGACGCTCTCGTGCACTTGCACACTCTAAAGTAAAAAAAAAAACTTACACCTGTCTCGCGCGACCAAAAAGCATCCAATGAGGGGCGTCGACCAGAGCCTCGAGGATGCTTTTTCGGTTTTTCCCCCACAGGTGCGTACAGTCTGTCCACCCGCGCTGATTTATTTTCCCCACATGTATTTCGGCAAACGCGCGTTATGATTGGCTAAAAGCCCACGCACACGGTGAAGAGGCCAATCAAAAAGTAGAAGGGCGGGACAGGCTACTGTATAAGGACCAATCATAACGCTGAAGGGGCGGGGCTATCCCCACAACCGGTGGGGATGGTAAATCGTTCGCTTTCTAACCTTCCCTCCTGCCGACGCTTAGCCAATCACATTGCTCACGAGACAGCCGAGGCGCTCCATAAATGGTGCGAAGGAAGTGGGACGCTCGCACTAGCGTTCCCAATTCAGGCGAGGCTGCTGTAATTTATTTGTATTTTTTATTTTGGGGGGTTTTCTTAAATATCCTTTCGTTTCTGCTTCGTTTGCACTATCTCTCTCGGTCAGGAGAGGACAGAGAGACGCCGCCGACTCGTTACTGTCTCGTTTTTTCACTGCTCCGTCGTGGCTGCAGCTCGTCGCGTCTTTCAGTCCGTCCGAGGAGAACAGACCTGGTGCCGACGGCTCCTCTCGTTTCCCCACCCGTCACACTTCGGAAACAAGAATGGTCATGGTGAGTAACATGACCCGACTTATTTTCTTCTAGGTCGTGTTGCCAGCAGGCTGCATCCTTACAGCAGACTCACTGTCTTACACACAAAAACAGAAGAGCCCTTATGGCTCTTCATGATGCCCAGAAAGTTCTTCTGGAGCATCTCTACGACCATGTGAGGGACGAGGACAGGATGTGTTGCAGGCTTTCTCTCTCAGATGTGCACCTTATTGAGCAGGAGGGCAGTGTGTGTGTGTGTGTGTGTGTGTTGTCTCTCGTACAAAAGCAGGTGTGATGTCCTCGCGTGATTTCACCACTCAGATTTCTCCGGTCCACACTGGGAAATGGTATACCGTTGTCTATGTATACATAGTCACTTTGCATTCACACGTAGAATATAACAGAAGGACCCTCTTCTTTATCAAAGAGCCCAAATTTACTTACAATATTAAGTTTTGCATTGGACCCAAATACCGTAGCCTATGCAGCTGCTGTCCATGGTACTTCCAGTGTATCCTATTCAGTTTGTATGCTTTTTTTTAACACACCTGTCTATTTTTAATGTAGGGTAATATGGTAACACTAGAAAGTATGTTATGTGTTGTGGGTTCCTTATGGAATTTTCTAATGTCCTGAACATCCAGCCTAGTAAGATAAGAGGCGTAGCCTTTTAAAACATCATGATGTAGATTTTAAACCTAACTATAGTAGTAGTAGTTCTAATCTAGTTGGTGTTGGTTGAGGCGCAAAAAAATCCAGTGCCTGCCTTTTAGTGCTTTTAGTGTGCATGCATTAGTGGTTAATTTATGTACCCAGTGCTGTGCAGGCATCCTATCAGCATAGTGCCTGTAAGTGCAATCTCTCATTGCGCTCACTCAGGCACGGACCTCAGCAGCGATTGATTGCTTTTGCTGGTATGGAAGGAAGAAAAGGATGAAGGGGGGAAGGAAGAGGGGATTTTCTTTGGCTAAGGGAGCATCAATGCTCCTCCTGTCTGCCAGGCTGAGAGCGAAGGTGTTAATTTTTACAGGGGATGGAGGGGGAGGCGGGCATGACAGGCAGAGGAGGCAGCCAGTGAAGATGCAGGGGGTAGGAGGGGGCCGACAGTGACCTCACCAACGAGGAGGGAGCAAGGGGAGCGGGGGGCTGCAGCATTTGGCTCATGCTGAAGCCTGTGCATTCACAAGCAGCTGCGCTCCGAGGAGGAATGCCCACTCTCTCTCTTGCTGGCTGCACGCTGCCTTGCCACCGCTGAGACACATACAGAGAGAGAGGGAAAGAGAGGGAGGACGGGAGACACAGAGAGAGAGCTCAGAGAGAGAGAGGGGACATTTGCACAGCTGCGGCAGAGAACTGTGCTCGCTGGCTCACAAATGGAGTGGAATGGGTTTAAAATGGTAAGGACGCTGCAGTGATTTTTGTCTGGGGTGTGTGAGTGTGTGTGTGTATGTGTGTGTGTGTGTGTGTGTATTGCCCTTGTCATATTTCAGCGCTTGCAGCTGCAGTGCCTGCACTAGAGAGTCTACCACTACCTCCCCATCGCTCTCTCTCTCTCTTTCTCTATGAGTGTTTAATTTTTCCACTTTTTCAATTTCAATCCAACCAGATAGTCCTTACCCCTGCGAGGACATGCATTCGGACTGTTCAGAGAGAAATAAGGGTGGAACAAGGAGAAGAGATGAGAAGAGAGTAGAGGAAAGGAGAGCGGAGCAGGAGAACGAGAAGGGGAAGAGAGGAGGGGAAAGGACAGGAGAGGCATGACGGAGAAAGGGCTGCGGTGCATTGCTGCCAGGTTTTAAAACCTATTTTACGACCAAGGAGGTGTGCAGAATCTTAATGAACACCTTCAGATTAGAGCCAGCCTTTGTTCCGCTTCTTCTCTCCCTGTACGGTGTGTCAGCCCCTCAACGTCGATTTTACAGATCATTTCACATTTAGATCTCTTTGCCTTTTCTAACGTGTGCACTTTGATGTGTGGTGCTTGTTTGAACATGCAGGAATATGTTGGCGGTGATACTGGATGCAGATGCAGAGTATTGCATAACTGCACGGCAGTGTGCAGTCTGAAGCGTAAGTTTGTAAATGAGTGTGAGTGGGAGTGACCCAGTATGGGAGAGTGAGTGAGTATGTGTGTGTTTACGTGTGTGTGTGTCTGTGTGTGTGTGTGTGAGTGTTTGTGTGTGAGTGTGTGAGTGTTTGTGTGTGTGTGCCAACTGCGCTACAGTTTATATTAAAATCTGCACATTTTCTATTGTGTAAACATGTGTGGAAACCACTGGTCATGTGAATATCATGGTGTATGTAAATATTACAATGGTAGTAAAAGGGCAGGCTGCAGTCTGCATGCTTTGTATGAATGAGTGTGTGTGTGTGTGTGTGTGTGTGTGTAAGCATGTGTGTGTCCATTGTTGACTAAAGGCTCAGAGGCTGCCTCTTCCGACTGTCACCAGGCTAGTGGGAGACTGTGCCTGCCTGGAACGAAGTCACCCCATGAGGGGAGGGGTGGGGCGTGAGGTGGCTCAAAGCTGACAGAACTACGCTAAATCTAAAAGTCTGAAAATATACATATCAGAAAATACACTGTATCAGAAAATAGTCGTCTTATTACATGTTATCTACATCTATTACAATATTAAAAACAGCAGGCCATCATGACTGCACCGTCGCTGATGGTTAATATTACTTTGCGTGTGTTTTTTGACAGTATCACACGACTGTCAAACGCTAGACAGCATCTAAGTGGGTTTTAAAATGGTGTCCTCCTCCACCGCTTAGGGAATTCTACAGCTTGGCTATTTGCATCCAAAATGTGGGCAGCATTATTCATTTTTTCAGGCAAATGCTTGACTGTTTGTGTGTGTGGGCTTTAACATGCAATCAAAATGCTAATTGAAAAGAGAGCGATTCCCAACAGAGAAGCCTGGCGCACCTTACGCTATCTTTCTTCTTATATGTGTGTAGTGATGCAGTGGGATAGTGAGGGGGCTTGTCCTTCAGTGATTGCTGAAGGATTCAAATGGCATTGGGGCGGAGAGCAAGAAAAGAGAGACCTACTACAAGTTCATACATTTTGAATTGATTAGCATTCTTCCTCCTCCTCCTCCTCCTCCTCCTCCGCAGTGCCCTGTGACAGGAGAAGCGACCACTGACCACTGAGCAGAGTAAACTCTCTGGACTTTCTTTCTCTTCTCTCCTCTTCTCCTCCACTTTCATCTCTTCCTCTTTTTTCACTTCCTCTATCTTCTCGTCTTTTCTTTTCTCCTCTCCTATTGTCCACTTCTGTCTTCTGTCTGCTTTTCACTTCTGCTCTGCTCTTTTCTCTTCTCTCCTCTCCTTTTTCTTTTTCCTTCCTTCTCCTCCTTTCTCCTCTCTCTTCTTCTTTACTTATTTCTCCATTCCTCTCCCACCCACTTTGTCCTGCCCTCTTCTTCTTACTAGCCTCTCCATCTGTTTATCTGTTCTTCGCTCCTCTTATCTCCTCTCCCCTTCTCCTCCTGTACTCAGGACATGGCTCCCTACTCCGGAGCTTTTCTCCTTTGTTGTCCAGCTCCAAGGTTGCATATCAATGCTAATAAGTCTGTGGCTAGACTGAATATTAAGAGGCAGAGGATCAGGGCGCAGGTGGGCAGCAGGGAGAAAGAGAGAGAAGAAGAGAGGGAGAGGGGGAGAGAGAAACTGACCGCTGAGCTCTCAGGGCTGAGCAGCAGGGGTGAGAAAATAGCCCCAGGATGTGTGATGGCTGGGTGGAAGAGTTTGCACCCCTCTCTCCACATAGCGTGACTACACATGACAGTGGACTGACACAGGAGGCTACTTGATCTATCAGAAAGTGAGGGAACGGTAGAGAGCAAAGGAGAAAGAAGAGAAAAAGACAAAAGAGGGAGTGGAGTGTGGCGAAAGAAAGGAAAAGAAGCTGAGATTGTTCCTCTATGGCTGTGTATACTCAGGGGATGTGTGTCACTACTGCATCCATCCATAACTGTTCCACTGCAGGAGAGCAGTCAGATGCTTTTAAACGCCCTCTTCTCTCTGCTTTTCCCTGCTGGCCTCAGATGGTGGCGCTGTAGAGCTTCTGCCTGAAAGAATAACATAAGTCCACTATGCAGTACATACAAGACACACCCACCTCCCTTTGAAGCACAGCAGTATTTGCACTTTGTAACTCAATGTATACATTTTTGCAATTAAATTATAGACTACACTAATCAAAATTAGATGACCAGTTTCAAATAATTCCAATTTGAGGCCTTTAGTAGTGTTAATCTCACAGTGAATAACTTACATTCATTATCGCCAAAATGTATGGTATTAAATAACAGCCATAGCTTTGAAGGTAGATTGTACACAAGTATATTGTTTTTATGTTATTATTCTCTACCCAGCTCAATACACAACCAATTTTAAGACATCATGACTGACAAGAGATCAGATCCTCGGAGACACAGCAGATGCAAATCGGCTCATGGATCAGACACGTGGCCAGCGGTAGCAGGCTGACCAGGGAGGACAGGCTAGAGATGATGCTTTAACTGCATGCCTACACATCCGCCATCTCCAATAGTGGTCAAGAACAGCGACTAAAAGCAACAAACTATTTTCCAGACTGTAAAATAGGGTGTTTTAAGGATTCGGCATGGCGACTTTAGTTTATTTAGGTGTAGAAGACAAGGGCTCAGACATAACTGCACTGTGTCCACATCCCACACCGATTTATGCCAGTGTCAGTTAGATTTTATTCTCTAGTGCCACAGAGCTATTTCAGTAAGATGTTATTTGTGTCTCCTAAGGTGGATCAAACTTACTGAAAACAGCAGTTGCAAATTCTTTATCCCTCCATATAGTCAATCAACCTTATCTTATCTGATTACTTTTCAAATTAGTAACAGGAATATTTAACAAGAAACAAATCTCAGGGTGCGACTATGGGAGAAAAACTAAAGTTAAGCCCACCAGTGTGTATGAAAAACAACATCCAGTAGATAAACACTCTATACTCAGCTGTTAAATAGGTAAATAAATGTATTTGAGCTTTTTTCTGTCTCAGCTTCGCATTGCTATATTGCTACACTAAGGGTTTCTAAACAGGCAAAGGCTAACTCGACAGTTTTTATAGCTTTTTTTTATAGCCATGTGGAATTCCTTAAATAAAATGGGAAAATTCTGAAAGTCGTGACATCTTTTGAATGGCAAATTATCCTAGGTTAAGAAGTCAAATCAATTCAAACTAAATCTGCTCCAAATTATTGTCTCAATTATAGGCTTTCCTTTTTAAAGCAGAATTCTTTTTTGTGTGAAGGCTAAATATACATGAATATCAACAAAACGTTTTAGTTAAAATTTTAATAGGCTTCCACAGTGATTTCTCTCATTTCATCTCCATTTTCCCTGCAGATAGCTGAGGCAAAAGATAGAAAAAGAGAGGGGGGGGAGAGAGGGAGAGTATGCTCTTAAGGGAGAAGGCTTCACAAGCACAAGCCTAATTCCTCTGGCGCAAATTCAAAGTGCCATGCACAGACAGGCGATAATCAGCTGGATACACTCACTCACACACGCACACACACACCACACACAAAATACACACACTATCCACTTCCAAGAGAGGTGTCATTCTCTACGTTTTACCTACTGCTGTCTCTACAAACACATATTGCAGGGTGTGCTCAACAGAGGCAGAGGAAGCGGTCATGAAGGCTGATTATCATTCAGGGTTCATCGACACATGTTGAAGGAATATTTTCCTTTATTTCTGCCTGCTGTTCTTGTCTTTCTTGTGCTCTCTCTCTCTCTGTCTCCATCCATCTGTCTCTCTCACTCTCCCCCTCTGTCTTGCTTTGTCTCTTGCCCTCCTTGTCCTCCTCCTCTTCCTCTCTCTCTCTCTCTCTCTCTCTCTCTTTCTCTCTTTTTCTCCCTCCCTCCCTCCCTCCCTCCCTCCCTTGTGTGTGTTTTGGTATTCATGCAGACGTTTGGATTTGAGTGGCAGCCTCTCCTGAGACTGTGCACAAACTGCACATTTCTCTGATCTACATTTTGCACCCCAGGAAAAGACAGCAGCAGCAGAGGCAGCAGGAGGCGAGCCTTCACTGCTAGCTATCGCCAGCTCAGCCCTGCACGCTCCAGCTCCTCAGTACCGTCAGCCAATAAACTTACCCGCCACAGGGCACGAAAAGGACATCTCAAGGTCACTCACAGGACAAGAGCGGCATTCACATTCGCACTGTAGTATCACAACCTTGAAACTCCAATAGAGCATAATTGACCTAGCGGTCCCTACTATCACTCCGCTCAGTCCTTGGTAGCGTGGGTGTTTGTTTGCCGGCGTAACACATTTAGCAATTAGCGTTCTCCCCAAATGCTGTCGAGTGGCTCCATGACGCTGTGTTAGCGGAAGTTTGATAAGTTGCGGTGGCACTTCACTGACAGATCTATGTGGCGGGGAAATTAGCCATGGTAAAATTAAGGTAAAAAATCAGTTTAAAAAAACATTCAAGTCAATGAGGTTTTTCTTATTCCTAAGTAATCACTAATTTAGATACACAAGGTTTTGTTACAGCAGAACCATGCAAAAATGACAGTTTCAGTATGAATTACTTAATTGAGTGAATAACTTTGAATGCAAAATGTAACAACAAAATCGCAATGCTAATTTGGCAGTGAGCACAATGGGAACAAAATAAAATATGATATAAAAGAGATCACTCCTTTTTCCAGGCATTGCAGCTCTGTCATGATATCAGTATATACAGCTTGAATGAAAGGTGAAAAGAAACATTCTCAGTGGCTCAGATAGAGAACAAGAAATAAAAAGGGGAGTAGGAGGACAGAAATGAGAACAGAAGGGATTAGTGGGTATAAATGTCAAAGATAGCTCTGCTCTCTGAACATCAGTGGTTTAGGTCAAAGTTCATGGTCAAAGTTCATGGAGGTGAAGGGTCACCAGCCTGTTACACATGGCCACAATGCAACCTGACAGGAAAAGGGCAAACGGTTGCACACAAAAACCATCTTGATCAAAATAGTAACCATAGATACCACTGTTGGCATTTCACGAAGGAATTGGATTGCGTGAAATCTTGCCCCTGAAGATCTTCTGTGGCTGTAGATATTGTTATCTCACTGTCAGCTGGTGTTAGCTTGATTAGCGTTGAGAGCAGACTCTCAGCAGAAGATACTGTCTCGTTTAATAGAAAACGTTATTTATCCTGCAAAACGTCTCCCTCACATTCTGCTGTAATATCAACGCAACAGGTTTATGGCATGTTAGCATTTGACTGTAACTGGGTCCCTCAGCTAAACAGCACATGTACAAACCTTACACTGCAAACCAACATCTCCAGCCTTAAGCAAAGACAGTTTAAAAACGGGCCATCATCAGAGTTTAAAAATGGGCTGCACACTCGGCTTGTTACTCCGGTGAACTCCGATTCAGATTGGCTCTGCATGGATAACCCTATATATTTCCTGGCACATACTATATGAGCATCGATTGTCCCCTGTGGGCATTTTCAATTACACTGTAGCTCAGTAGTGGAAGATTAATCTGCTATTTTGAATGCATGCCACATTTGGTGCTTTCGTTGAGAATCTGCAGGGGAGTTATCTCCTCAGCCACGAGACTCCATTAGGCTTCCTTTTGTCTTCTTGCTGCAGCAGATGTTTCAGTACCCTTCTGTATGTTCTGACCTGTAAGGCTGAGACAAAGATGTCTTTATTCTTGTTTTACTAAATGGAACGACAGTCCTCATCCTGCACTTAAACAGAATAGGTAAATAGACTGTAAACAGACAGACTCTGGCCTGCCGTTAGGGTTAGGGTTAGGGTTAGAATGATTCCTTTTCTCATTTACTTTATTTTGTCTGTTTTTTATCATTCTTTGTAGCTTTCTTTTCTACCCACAGTGGCATGTCACATTTTTTACACACAGTACACATTGCCATTTTTATCTTCTGCTTTAACAGAGAGGCTGATCAGAATGCCGTTTTACTTTAAAACTGAAGAATTAGAACCAACTGGCAAATATCCATAAATATAAAAGCACAATCTAGGTAACATGAGGCAATTTAACAATGGACACATTTTATTATGGCACCACCTGTGGACAGTGCACATGCCCTTAATTTTTATTATTGCTCATTATTTTGTTGTCAGGATCCATATCAGCTCAGGTGAGCATCTTGACTGGATATAGGAAAAGATGTGAAATAAAGTTAGCTATTTTGTTAGCACAGGTGTCTAAACCATTTGAGCAATAAAATTATCACACATCTTGTGTAATGACTCTTTTCTTTTTCAGCTTTTATCTGCCCCTATCACATACCCAGAATGTGGAATAACCAAATTGCAAACTTGTCTATAAATGTAGAAAGGTTTCTAACTAGCAATAGTAACAGAATAGTGCTTCAGGAAATTTGTGGTAAATTAGCTATTTGTTTTGAGCAAACATGTTTATTGGTTGTTGAGATAAGCCGGGTTGATCTGTCCCCTGCAGGCTAAAGGAGCCTCAGGCAGCTTCAGTCCACTCTGTCAGTTGGCTCTGCTTTACTGTTGCTTGAATAAATGTAGAAGAGCCAGTATTTGAATACATTGATAGGCAAAGCTAGAGGCTGCGGGTGATGTCTGATACAAGGGAATGAGAGTTAGCATTAGCGTTAGCACTAGAAACAGCACAAAACCCACAAAAAAAAATTCCAAACCACAGGGCCTTGAAAAGACCTGCATGAAAATATGAGCAGACTATCTCCTACCACCTTTCTGTCTCTTTAAACAGTGAAATTGATGCCATATATTAAAAGTGTGCTCCAGTTAATTACTCAGTCAATCTCGTATCAATTACCTCCGTGCTCTTTTATGAAAACAGATGCAGAGCTTTGCTCTTCTGCCTGTTTGATGGGCTTCGGCACAGATTTAAATCGATAACTAAATTGGCTTCATGGTGTGTTTGTGTGACAGCTCAGGATTGGGTGATGTACGGGATGTCAGGAGAGGCTTCAAACAGAAAGTAAAACTGTAGCCCTTGGAAATAAGGCTGCCATGGTTACTTAATTAACCTTGAATGCTTAATAAAAAAAGAAATTGATTAAAATTTACCTTCTTGATGAACTGGCAATAATAAACATGTTACATGATGATAAATTCTTCTGCTGGTCTTAGGCCCTGTCAACACATTTCTGGAATTTATTTTGCCCTCTGTTTTAAAAAAAAACCATTTGAAATGGCTTGAAAGCATTCACATTTGCCTGGCAGGGCAGTAGGGATTGATAATGCTTCATAAAATTTGATGTCATATGTCTCAAGATGAACACTGCAGGCATGCATAGAAAGCAAAATATAAAGCGTGAATCTGAAGCTGGGATTTCCTAATAAATGATGGCATGTGCAGGTTTGTTCATCTTAACGCATGCCAGCAGATCTTCATAATTTGGTATTTCACGCAGATTCAAAGTCTGATTTATGCCAGAAAAATTAAAACTTACAATAGTGAGAAAAAAATTGGGTTGTTAATGTTATGTCTCTGAAACATCCACACAGTCAGATGAAGAAGTGGAGAAGTGGAATTTTTCTGGCAAGTCTGTTTTCGTGATAAATCACATCACAGTATGTCTTTATGCCTTTTTGAGCATATCTTTATATTACCAGTGCTGCTAGAATACTGACCCAAGCATTTTTTATCAAGAGCGTAATTAGCATGATTAGACATTTAACTGGATTTACTGCAGTGCTGTGTTTGAAGTGTCATAAAAATAGTTGCATTCAGAGTTTCTGACCTTATTTGTATATTTGACCTTATTTGTATATTTTGTATATGTTTCAGCTTATCAGATGTAAAAATGTAATATTGTTACACTGTTTATTTAAATTTAAATATCAAGATGTATTTTCACCATGCCACCTATCCCTACATTCAGATATTATAATATATTATATTGATAAACTGATATATTTGCATTTGAGTTTTAAAGAAGTAGATTCTGCCCCCTCCGCATCACGGTGTAAGAAGAGTGTAAAACTTATTTCTGGCATAAACATGTTACATCCCCCAAATTGCAAAATACACAGAAACAACACAATTGCCAACCATATTTCAGAGTTCTGCAAGCTAAATATATGAACCGAGCAACAACTACATTCAGATTCAGAATAATGTGATGTAATGTGATTTTGTTCACATGCAACACTGAAAATGTTTTTAGGAATCTCCATTCTGAACAGTGGGTTCTAAAACGTCCATTTTCAGTGACCTAAAATGCCTTGTTTGTGCGGATGGGAGGCCAAAACACAGAGAAGAAAAAAAAAAGTGGTGAAAGTGCAGTCTTTGAAAGTGTGAACATAGTTTGTGTTGTTTCGTTTAGATTGTTGATACTGTTTGGCCTCTTATTATTTGCTTAATCATCGAAGTGCTTTATAGAGTACTAATATAATTGATGATGACAGCCCTGCTTGGGGATACAGCAGAGGTAGAAACTGAAAGCAAGAATAAATGTGGCTAGAGGTACTGTATGAAGTGGACAGGAGAATGAATGAAGGAAGGAATGGGTGGACACAGATAAGAAAGAGGGAGTGGAAGAGAGGGGAACGAGTGTAGGTGGAAGAGAGAGAGAGGAAGAAAGAGCAGTGAGAGAAAAGAGTGTTAATGAAGGAAAATACTGCGTGGTGAAGAAGTGAGGAGCAGCTGCAGGAAGATGAGGAGGCTGAGATTGGATTAGCTCGACTTCAGGCGCACAGGGCCTGTGTGTCTGTGTGTGTGCATGTGTGTGTGTGTGTGTTCAGGACCCCTCATCGACCAAGGAGCATGAGGCTGCAGTCAGCTTTTTTTCCGTCTCTACGCCAGCCTCCCCCCCACCTTCCTCTCAGGCTCTTTGTACAGCTTTTAATACCTTGCCATAATGAACAAATATTATCTTAATGGCTTAAAAGGGGGAGTAATTAAGAGGAAAATACAGTGAGAGGTGTTTTGCCATTCATAACAAAAGGCATTCATCTTCCTTCTACTACCTGCTATTTGCAAAACTAACTTAAAGCTTAAATGTCAGCAGTTGAAATCCTGCACATGAAACTTCCCTTAATTAACACTGTTACGACATAAATGTTAACTAAATAGTGAAATGTAATAATGTTTATTCTGTCCATTAGCACAAGTAAGTCCATAATGTCTAATATGAACTAATACCTTAATTAATTTGTTCTTGGTGGGGCTGTTTATATAACTTATGGATTATTCTAAACTCATCGGTTTACTAATGTTTATTTAGTAGTTTAAGAGAAGTTTCATGTAAAGTATAAACTTTTTTTTACAACTACATTTTGTGAATACTGAATGATGAGTGGACCAATAGAATGACGGTCTAAAATGACTAAGAATGAAATAACATTATTGTACACTTAAATTAAAGGGCTTTCTCCTATAATGTTACCATCTGAGAAACACTTAGGTCTAAAGTGGGTAAAATAAAGCTAGTTAGGTGGTTTGAGTTATGTGTGTGTGTGTGTGTGTGTGTGTGTGTGTGTGTGTGTGGGGTGTGATCTAGTAGAGCGTGACAGAGAGAAGCTGCACAGGTGCACCAGCATTCTGCTACCTGCCAGCTACCTGCAGCCATGTCAACACAGCACCTGGAGCTGACACAGCTCAGCCAAGTGCACGCACAGACAAAATTTAATCCACACACATACACACACACACACACACAAATGCTGTAGCTACAGCCCAGTGAACTGCATGCGCAGAATGAAACTAAAGCACAGCGATCTCCTAACCTTGTGCTAAAGGCAGAGGCGGTAAAGCAGAGATTTCCCTGTGTTCTTCCAGCAAGGTCACCTTTACTTTAATGCAGAGGCTGCTACACAGCCCTAGAGACTGTGTGTGTGTGTGTGTGTGTGTTATTAAGAGCTCTGTGGGGAAAGGGAAAGAAAATGTAAAACACAGGAAATAAGAGAAGGGAATATACAGTAATATGTCGTCAGTTTAATTGAACCATCTTAATGATCTCACAATAATTAGTTGGCTTTTTTGTCTAGAAATAATGGCTGGTGTACATAGGGTTAGAAGGCTTTTTAACGTTTTGTTTTGTATAATTTTTAATGCTGTGTATGGCTCATAATTGCCCAGTGTAGTCCATTTTTACTCAATTAATTGTCAAAATAATAGGTAGATTGCTTGATTACTAATTTAATAAATGGTGACAGCCCTAATATCCATGAACCTGTCACTGGCAATGAAACTGAGTTTAGTTGGCAGACAAAGGCAAGTTAACACACACACATGCATGCATAGACACACACGCACGCACACACACACACACACACACAACGTTCTCTCTTTGATCATCCCACTGCACATAAAACATGTTTTTCTAATAACGCTGGCCCATGGACAGAAATAGCTTCACATCCTCCAAATTTTCAGTTATTATATGTGTTTTGATTCAGAAGTATTCACAGCATCTCATCTAACAAGGCTTTCTGAGCAGCACCAGAAATACATGCAGTGTTAATAGATATACGGGGAGTTAGGATCAGAGCTTGTGGACGATGTGTTGTCACTGGGAGTATAGTGTGCATAAATGTGTATGCATAGTCACAGTTAAAAAGCAGTGTGTGTGTGTGTGTGTGTGTGTGTGTGTGTGAGACTTGGCCTAGCAAGCTGCGTCCCCCCTGCATGCTGAAGGACAGGAGCCCTATGGCTTGTGGCTGGCTAGGCAGCAGGCCAGACTCTCTCACATTTCAGCTGGGAGCAGAGAGAGCTGGGCACTGGAGCCACACAAATTCAAGTGTCATCCCAGAATCAAGATGCTCACCAATTTTCTGCTTGCCTTGGCGCAGAGCTGGGAAGTAGCCAACATCCAAATGAAGCCAGGCGTCCTCTGGTGGCCTGGACTAGACTGGGGCACAATTCAGATCTCAGGGCTCTTCCGCCCCCTTTGGGGATGTTGTCCAGCAGAGAAGATCGGCAAAAGGAAGTCCTGTTTTAGACCAGAAGTGGGCGCACATTAAAATAAGAAAACAGACTAATTAATCTGACTGTGCTCCACGTATAAATGTAATATTTCTAGCTGTTGCCAGGTTGGACACATTTTACGGTGATAATAAAATCAATAATGAGAAATTGTAGCACCAAAATTCAGAGGATGTGAGAGGTTATACAGATAAAGTATTCGCCTGCTTAGTTTCAGTTGACATCAACATAGCTGAGTATGTTAAATTTTTGTAGGAAATCTAAACCTAAGTTGATTAGGTGGGGAGGGATTTCTGTGAAGCTTGGTCAGTCTTGCAGCTGCTACAAAAGAATGCATTTGCAGGCGGAACATGGACAGGTCAGCCAGTGTCATTCATGGAAGAAACACTTTGCAATTTTACAACACACTTCATTCCTAAGATTAGTCACCATGGCTGTGATGAAATTTTGCAATTCATTTAACGCACATATATCTAAACAGGATTACAGTGGCTTGTTACCTCTATTTGAAAACATGGCGAAAACCTCACCACCACATTAGCCATGTTGTCATGTGGTGCTAATTCGCCTCTGCAGAGGAGCTGCAAGAAAGGTTAATTTAAGGCCAAGAAGATCCCACGCACAAGCAGAGAGAGAGAGAGAGAGAGAGAGAGAGAGAGAGAGAGGGGCAGCTGATGAGTGGTCTATGGTATAAAGAGTGGGCAGAGCAGAGGCGCAGGTGTTTCTCCAGAGCTATAGCCCAGAGAAAAACACAGCCAGTGCCACTGATGCAGCCCATACACACACCCTCTCCTTTCCTCTCTTGTCCCCACAAACTCCTCCGCATCTACTCTTTCACTCTTGTCCCCTCTTACACTCCCCCTACTTTTTTCTTCTGGTTTAACTCTCTTAAAGTAAAAGGTTCAGGACAGCTTGCCTTGAGTCTATAATTAGCTTCTTTCAATTACACAGAGCAGTCTCTGACCTTATTGTCTTCTTAAAAAATAAAAAAATGACAGTGATAGTCTTCATTAGTCCATTTCCCATAGTCC
>JBBPCX010000016.1:12719211-12735990 GCA_037974365.1 Hydrocynus forskahlii | reverse complement strand
TTACTATCTTACCCTATATAGTGCACATTCTACTACTAATCATTACTATCTTACCCTATATAGTGCACATTCTACTACTAATCATTACTATCTTACCCTATATAGTGCACATTCTACTATTGATTATTACTAGCTTACTCGATACAGTGCACAGGCTTATGATGACCAATTTTAGCTTATCCTATAAAGAAGCTTGCAATATTTAGGCACACCAATTCTGTGCTGATGCTGATATCCAATATCTTTGTATAAACATTTATGAAATTTATAAATTACAGTAAGATCTATTTGGATTAGCAATACAGATTAATAAAATATAGGATTACAAATGAATAAATGCAGACATTTTAGCACAGTATCTCCACGTCAAATTACTGTTTGTACCATAATACATAACAGAATATATATAAATATATATAATATATAAATATTTTAATCTAGGGACAAACAGAGCAAAGTAGCACTGTAGAGAAAAATAGCACTGCTATTAATGCTAAAGTATTAGGCATCAGACATTTCTTTGTAATTTTCTATACTTATATATCTGTCCCTATTAAATAACCATATATTAAGAATAAATAAACATTTTTATATTTCCTGGTGATTCTGCAATTCATATGATATTTTTGTTCATCCCTGCAATTGTCCCCAGCCATGTTTACAATAGGAATCGACTGATATCAGCCAATAGCAATACCTTGCAGATTTTAAGGTCTATGCGCAAACCCCACATTTAAAATACAGCTAATTAACGGCTTTACTTCTGAAAAACATCAGTGTTTGAGATTTTAGTTGTTTTATGATTACATGCTAGGCCTTATATAGACTGGTACTCTTACAGCCACCACTAACTTGTGTCGATGGCATTACAGGCTGAATGCCCTGCTGCTCATGCTAATTATCTTTATTATTTAAGGCTTTGTGAGTTTCCGCTGTTTATTTAAGTTTAAGTAATGTGACAGTTGAGAAGTAACATAAATAAAAGACAATTTACAACTGATGTCCAACAATAGTATCAATCTACAATTCTTGGCAGTATGAAATCTAATTGGGCGATATAATCGATTATCTGATTTTTTATCTCCTTAATATCTATATTAGTCACTACCAGACTCTAGTACAAAAATAATGAACTTGAAGTCAAAACCTTGTCAGCCCTCATTAGAGTAAATATGAAGCTGATCCTAGAGTGGCAGCACAGGGTCACTTTCAGCAGCAGAAGATCCTGTGGAGGAAACATTGCCCCCCTCATCACCCTGGGGCACAGACGGATAATATTTAAAGGTCTGGTAGACAATAGGGGCATTTCTGGCATGGGTAGTGAAGGAGAGTGGGTGGGAGGAGAAGAGTTTAATTGGCAATTGTGACATGAGCAGCCAGGTCTGTTATGAGTTGTTTTTTTTTTTGTTTGTTTGTTTGTTTGTTTGTTTGTTTGTTTTAATATTTAAAGCTCACGTTCTGTCGAGTTGAAAGTTTTTTTTTTTCTGACAGAATGGTACACAGCAGGAGAGGTAAACAGATTTAATAATGCCCACCCAAACACACACAAACTCACACACACACACACACACACACTACGCACACAGTAATTCAGTCATACTGCAATGGTGACTACCCCTTTGTGTGTCTCTGTCTCACTATGCCATGCATACTGTCAAAAGCGTAATTTACATGTGCACCCGCAGAGCTTTGCAGATGAGCGTCCTCTGGGCTGCAGGCATCATTTTGTCATATTGAAAATTGTGAGTGTGTGTGCAGAGACAGAAAAGAGGAGACAAAAGAAAAAAATCAATTTAAATGCGAGTCTCAAAGGAGAGACTGTAAAGTCTACCACACATCCTGCCTTTCTGCTTGTGCAATTAGTTTTCAGCAGAGGATCTTTAGTTATAGCAGAGGGATACAAGGGTCATTCCATGATATCTGTGCCAAATGGATATGCTAACTTGATTATCAAAAAGTCATATTTTATTGCCCTCCATATTTTGTCATATATTTAATTACATAACATAAAACAGTTTTTCAAACATCAGTAAGCATTTACATTTTTTGTGTTAAATAACACTGGGAAGTCCAACCACATCATACTGAAGCTGTGATGGAGGGGAATGTGACAGCGTAGAATATTAGATGCAAACCTGGTTGCCATGCTGCCTTATATGAAGGTTAGACCTTCAAATTTCAGCTTTTAAACATGAAATGACATGACTTTTCTGGTAAATTTGCTAAACATTTTATTAAAAAGCTGCTGTAAGCATTTGAAAAGGGTGAAAAGAAAAACTGATTGAAACAAAATGATAAATTTACTTAAAACAAATGCTTTTCAAATTCAGTTAATATATTTTGTGTTATATATCTGTTATGTATACAAATATACTGCTGAGTATGGCAAACGTAGTTTTATTTTGGAGACAAACTGTCTATATGGACATGTGAAAATATCTGTATTCTTAATGACATTATGAATAAAAACATCCTTTTATTTAAGCTTGAAAAAAAATCACTAACACGTTGAATTGGATTGTTCTGGACTTTGATGGAACTCATTTTCATGGAGTGACTCATATCCAGTTGTAGAATTTGTCATTTTAAGTGATCATGGTTACACCTTTACAGCTGAAATTCACCTTAAGTTTACTTTGTTATCAGAAATGATCAATATGCACACTTAGTCCAAATGTGAGACTGAAAGGAAACCTATTTTCTGGATGTTTTAATTTTGTTAACCTTTCTAAATATGCTGACTTTGATAAGAAAGGACTGAGCCTCAGAGTACAGACAGAATATTTTTGAACGGCTAAAAATATCAGCGGTTGTATTTTGGCTTAGATCTCAGCTTTCCCCTCTCCGCTCTATTATTTGCCACTCTTGAATCCATCGGCAGGAAACATTAGGGTGGTTTTTTTTTCTTCTTCGCTCTACATCGCAATATGAATTACACCACAGCCAGTCGGAGAGGCAGAGCTGAATATTAAACATGGTTGGGTAACAGCCTTGCTAGCAACTAGTCACAATCAGGTCAAGTTCACCCCTTTTTGATTCATGTTTGTTTCTTTCGAGGGGTATCTTTTTTTCTTTTTTTTTTTTTAAATCGACTAAAATGTTTTGACAGTGATGGCTGCCCCTGCGAATCCCCGTGGCCAGTTCCTAAAAAACCCGTCACTTTGAAACACCCCGCGCACGATGAGAAAGTCATCAAGGTTCTGTGTTCATACAGTGTGTAATGCTGTCGTCCAGGGTCAGGATCTTTAGCATGAAAAGGAGCAAAAGCTAAAGTGAAGCCTTCAAAGTTTCCCAACGCCTCATATTCTTGTTGTTTCTTCCCCTGAGTACATCTGACAGGAGAGCAGCTTTTAAAGGAAGCAACCCTGAGGACAGCCTCAAAACACACACACACACACTCACACATACCTCAAGCAACAAGATGTTGACACTGCTGTAGCCACCTACCCCTACCAAAGAGTGAATGATGAAATTAAACACACACAGACACATTCATACTCACACTCGTTTTGCTAATATGTGCATGCATTTAGTGGCAGTGCAAAAAGATCTTAAAATAAAGTGTTTGGAGGCTGGTAAGCAAAGCTGTCTCCCTCAGGGCCAACACGACACGCATTCCAACACCTGCTCTTAAAGCATACCGCTAAACGTCCAACAAACAGGTCAATCTGACAGCAGATCAGTATCAGGGGCTCACTGTCACAGAGAGACAAGCTTCAAAACACAAGGCCAAACTCACAAATTATCACTCATACAGAAAGAGGAACAAAAAGAATAGTTTTTCCAACCAGGGCTATACCATGTAAAATGTTAAAAGTCCCATATAATAAAATATTAATAACCTGCCTACCAAAAATGTTATCAGAACACTATATAAAATGTAAATAAAAACAGAATGTGATTTACAAAGCATGTAAACCCATATTTATTTGAAAACCGTACAGATAGCATATATAAAATTTTTAAACTGGAAAAAACAATCTTTTTTTTTTTTTAATTTGTGCTCATTTTGAATTTGATGCCAGCAACAAGTTGCAAAAACGTTGGGAGAGAGGCATGTTTACCACTGTATTGCATCTTGTCTTCTTTTAACAGCACTCTACAAACATTTGGGAACTGAGGAGTTCCCAAAAGTTAGAGCTTTGGAAGTAAAATCGGCCTCCTTTGTCATATTTTTCATTTCATGATGGGCCAGATGTTTTCAGTGGGTGACAAGTCTGGACTGCAGGAAGGCCTTGTTATCACTTGGAGTCTTCTACTACAGAGCTGTGCTGTTGTAGTATGTGCAGAATGCGGTTTGGCATTGTCTTGCTGAAAAAAAGCAAGGGCTTGCCTCAGCATATGTTGCTCCAAAAGCTGCATATATTGTTCAGCATTAATGGTGCCTTCCCTGATGTGCAAGCTATCCATCCCATGTGCACAAATGCCCCGCCGATCCCCCCCCCATTGGATGCTAGTTTTAAAACTAGAGAAGACGGCAGCATTACTGTGTCATGCTTGTAAATGATTTCTTCTTTGCATGGCAGAGTTCTAACTTTTGTGGATGTAGCAATGAACTTTGTTCACAGACAGTGGTTTTCAGACGTGTTCCTGGGCTCACGCAGTGATTCCCACCACAGAACAGTGTCTGGTTTTAATGCTGTGCCGCTTGAAGGCACAAAGGTCATGGCCATCCAGGATTGATTTTGGCCTTGTCCCTTTCATACAGAGATTTGTCCAGATTCTCTGAATCTTTAAATGATATTTTGTACAGCGGCTGATGAAGTCCCCTAATTCTTTGCAATACCATGTTGAGGAACATTATTTTTAATAGTTGCACTGTTTGCCTGGGCTGAACCTCTCCTTATCTTTACGTCTGAGAGACTCTGTCTGTCTGGGATGCTCTTTTTACATTCAATCATGTGACTGACCACTTCCCAGTTAACCTATATGGTTGTCAGATGTTCCACCGTGTGTTTTTACACAACTTTTCTGGTCTTTTTTTCACTCTCATCCAACTTTTTTAACACATGTTGCTGATACAATTTCTAATTGCGCATATCTTTTTCATATAAACATTTCTCAGTTTCAATATTTAATATGTTAAATTTGTATTCCATATTTAAACATGGGTTCATATAATTTGTAAATCATAGCATTCTGTTTTCATTTTTAAAGCTTCATTTGCTTTTTAAATTTGTGTGTATGTTCAAACTTTGTCGACTTAACTTGCTTAAGTTTTAAAACACCCCCAAGTCCACATAGTCCACATATTGAAACTAAGCTGAAAGGCACTTAACCAGCCCATTCTGAATTTGTTGTTTTAGTGATTTCACAAAAATATATATTACATATATCTGCTGATTCAGCCAATGTCAGGTGAGCTCAACATTGAAGTCATCAAGAGCGTTTCAGTGTGGACTGGTTCCATAATAAGGCACAACACAGAGCAAAAATCAGAACTGAGGTCATTTCCACAGTAATGAAATCAGTTTATTCTAATGGATGAAGAATGGCTGAAAAACTGTTTCTGATGCAAAAAAGAAATGTGAATGCAAGAAAATAGAATATGGGCCTTTTCACTGCATTTTATCTGTGGGATTTGCCTATGAAAAGCTGATGTGCTCATGAGTCATTCTGCTGTATTTTATTATGTGACAAATAATTATTTAACAACTGAAATTATACAGATCTGATAATACATTTTAGTAGACAAAAGATATGAATGTAAATATATTTATTTGACTGTTATATGCTGTGGCGGGTGAGTGTAACTAGGTGTTCATACTAAACTGGGTCCTAAATAATCTACAGTGACACTGTGATTTATATGAAAAATAGATCCAGTAAATGTCTTTAAAACCTATCTCAAGACTAGCAATGATGTTATAGATCTCAATACTGAAAATGATCCTTTTTACATTTCTAAAATTCAAAAGATCAGCAAAAATATTATTGCATAATGAAAGAGGCCATCTCCTTCAGTTTTTTTTTCCCTAATCCTCATCTTCACAGATAATCAGCAACATGGAGCCTCAGGTGACAAATGGGCCAAATCCGGCCACAGCCAACGGTCCCTCGAGCAACAGCCGCAGCTGCCCCTCACCAATGCAGACCAGTGGCTCTAATGACGACAGCAAGACCAACCTCATTGTCAACTACTTGCCCCAGAATATGACCCAGGAGGAGTTCCGCAGCCTCTTTGGCAGCATTGGAGAGATCGAGTCCTGCAAACTGGTCCGCGACAAGATCACAGGTACGGAGAAAGTGTTTGTAAGATTTGGTGAAACTTGTGTCTAGGAAAATGAAAGAGGGTAGGGGTGAAATCAAACTTGCATTGAAAATAAAAAGAACTACTGGGGGTGTAACAATTCATATTGTTCGTAATTTCATTAGCTACTGTACAGTGATATTTCAATTTAATACATTTCTCTATAAAACAAAAAGAAAGTGTTTCTGAAAATCTGTCTATTAAAGCAGTCAGCATTTAAAAGTACATTTGGCTCTGTCCCAATTTAATGCAGTAGCCACAAGCTGATATCCAAGCCCCGAACTAACACTATGGCCACAAGTTTACACACTAGACACATACAAAGACACAATACAATAGCAGACAATATAATTTTATACAAGACAAAATACTATATTGTTACATCTTTAATAATGATGTACTGTGAAATGACATTCTGGGCAAAACTTGTTAGCTTGAAGAGGACTTTCTGCTGGTCTTGCAACTGTAACAATTAAAGGCCTCAAAATGGATGGGTCACATTGGCCATAATCCCATTCAGCTTGTTGTAGAAAAAAAAAGATAATTGCTTTCAGTCGCTACATAACGTTAAGCTTAAAATGCTACACCTCCCAACCACTATTGAGGAAAGACACAGACAACAAATGTATCTCAAGGATAACACTGTCTTAAAAACACAATGAAAATGGTAATTTGTTGTAACAGTGTGGCTTTTCACATGCTTACAAAATAAATATAATTTTAAATTATTACTCTAAATGTATGTATTTAAAAAAAAGTCTGGTACAAGTTGGAAAAAAAGACTAATGGGCGGAGCATAGATAGATCAATTAAGGGGCATGAGGAGCAAAATTTCCCTTACTGCTATTTCACAGGTGAAACCAAGACCAAATGGATTTATTGAAGGGCATGAATAGAGGTAAAAGAGTGGCAAAACATGCTCAAATAGCAACCCCCTACATACTGCGCTCACATCCACAGCTCATTTTCACTACCCTGCTGAAATAAAACCAATCAAATCCCACGCAAAGTTCTCAGGTGGGTGTGAAAACTGAGTGATAAGAAGAAGGCCTCATGATGCTCACACAGCTGAGGAGAACCTGAAGAGAGGTGATCTGGAGACCAGGTTCTGGGGCATAATGATACAGTCAGGTATGTTTTAATATGGTCCAGAAACACTGGTTCTTGATCTTGGGGCTGCCTTGTGCTCATTATGGAGTAGAGAAGTTTGAGCCCCGAAAGAGAGAGAGCAAGAAAGAGAGAGAAAGGACACACAGAGGTGTTTAAGCAGCACTCCCTTGCTAATCACAGCCCTAATCCCACACTAGTGGCTATGTGGGTGGCACACAGATGGATGGGGAGGCTGCTAGCAGATAATGCCAGATAATGGCTTCCATTTTATATCCTACTTAGTGACACTTTGCTCTGGATAATCTCATTAGAACAGGACCAGCCCTAAAGCCGTTAGTTTTTAAACAAAGAGAGGAGTGGTTTGGGGGATTGGTTGGGGGGGATATTTGGGGGTTGGTTGCTGGTCACAAAGTCCAATGAGGGTGGCACAAAAGAGCCAGTCGCTGCCCTGGCCCTTGACCACAGGTCGTGGGGTGTCAATATTATTGCCAAGCAGTCAGATGGCCGAGCAAGGACATCATCAGTAGGTCCTGCCACGCTGCGGCAATGGCTGTGGATGGCATTACTTTTGATCTCCATATGGTTTCAAGGTTTCAAGATCAAATTTGATCCATTGTTTTTTTTTTTTTGTTAATGTTTTTGCTTTTTAACTTGGACATTAGACAAGCCACTGATGACAGTTGTGTACCCAACAAGTAGTGGTAGTAAATATCATCATGCGAACTGCATCAGGCATACATATTACAAGCTGTAAAATAACCTCACTTAGACTTTCTCGTGTGGGTTCTGACACAGTATGACTTGGTTAGCTATTGGAAAGTACAGATTAAATTTAGGTTTCAAATAATTCTATGTAGTATGACGAACCTTAACTATGCAAAAATGCACCAGTAAAAATTGTCCATTTTTATTGATTACTTATATTGTAGGGTGTTTTAGCCCTTCAGGATGCGATGCACACGGGAGAAACATCACATATGCATTCTTGATTTCAGTCAGCGTACAAAGGAGGAGCCTGGTCGTATTGTAGATGCTATAGAGGGCATTAATATTAAAGTAATGAGCTTCTTAGTGTGCAGTTAGGGCCTTCAGTCCCTAAGACGACCATCTCAAATCAGGGGATCGTTTTTATCTCAGGCAGAGAAGAGCACAGGGCATTAAAAATACTCTTTTTCCCTCCTGCTGCCCCCTTCCATTCTATATATCTTTGGCTCCACTCCCATGGGTGCAATTTCCCAGCTCAGAATTTTAGACTAACTAAGTGCTCCCTGTTCTTTGAGAAACAGAGAGGAGAGCCAGGAGGCTGTGTGCTCAGGCTGCTCTCATCATTAGCTACAGTCTCAGGTTTAGTAGAGAGAGAGAGAGAGAGAGAGAGAGAGAGAGAGAAGGGAGCAATATAAGAGCACGAATGGTGTCTGAGGCTCGATGTCATAATATTTGACCAGATCAATCTTCCTGAGCACAGTGCCAGGCTTTCATCTACAGGCTACGGATGTCGGCATGAAGTCACTCTGCTCTGTTTTTCAAAGCGCGCCGACATGCGCGAGAAAGCCTTTTACAAAGCAGTTCAAAAGCAGCAGCAACGACTCCCTCGACAAGGTGAGAACAGGCAGGCCTTTGCTCCATAACAGACAGGCCTCTTCTTCCCCTTTCTTCCTCTTTTCCCTCAGTCCTGTCAGCTTTGATGAGATGCCAGACGGATGAGTTAGCGTTAGCCGCGGCTAGCGCTCCCACTCCCTGACAGGCCTGGCTGACTGCTGCCCACTGAAGTGCCACCACAGATTGTTTACCCTTCTCCTCTGGCGCACACACACACACACGCACACACACACGCATCTTCTCTCGCCTCCCTGCTGCGCGTGCAATACGCCAGAGACCTGAGGCTTAATCTTTTATTTAATGCAGACATACACGCACAGGGGCCACACACACACGCATACACCCACCTACACACACACACACACACACACACACACACACACACACGTTCTGTCAACTGGCAAAAATGTATCCCTTAATTTTTTATCTCTTTTTAGCAAAAAAATAGCAAAAAATCAGAGAAGTGTTTTGTAAGTCGCACGGCTTAGCGCTTAGGGTCAATATTTATCCTCGTCTGTGTAAATTCCGTCAGCGGAAACGATTTCGCCGCAGCTTCAAAGGTGGGGGGGAAAGCATTTTAAAAGTCATTACAGTGAGGATTTGTTTGAGGCGACGACCAGAACAGATGGCTGTGCTGCTAACTTAGTGCAAAGTCTTTGTTTTTAAAGGCCTGAATCAAGCTGAAAATCCCCCCCAGTCAAAACGCACACATCCTCTGCCAATGCTGCCGCCTCAGCTCCTCTCCGCTCACTGCTAATAAAAGGGCTAAACGCACAGGCCGTGGGAGAGGGCCTAGTGATGTTCTTAAGGGCCAGGCAGCATCTTGAATGAAAACTTTTAATGGAATACATTAAAAAAGACTACTCGCTCCTAGCTTTCAGCACTGAGACTATGGAACAACTGATTGGGAACTAGTCCAGAGAAAGGAGGGGGAGAGGGACTGGATCCTTGTTAGTTCTTCAGTGCCATGGACCATTTTCTTCACTATCCTAACTGCATCTGAATGCAACAATCGAATGCGCTTGTGTTTATAACGACAAGGCAGAAAAAGGAAAACACACTCACGCAGGGCCACGAATTGATTGCATCTGTGATTTTCCATCTGAGCGAGAGAGAAAAAAAAGAGTCATCTGTTCGTGTTCTGTGAGCGGTAAACAATTACTGCACGATTAAAAATGAAATACTGCTTCGTTCTCTGTCTTTTTCACACACACTCTCACACACATTCTCAGGCCAACATGCTTTCCGGTCCCTTGGAAAAGAAAATCGAATGGCACACACACAGACACACCCCTGTCCCCAGGCTTTTCTGATTCCTTCCACTTCCCTTCCTTATTTTTTCTTTCTCACCCAACCCTCAGTCACCATTGGCTGGTGTTCAGTGACTTGGCACATGAAGTGATGCTTCTATCAGTTCAGACTCTGTTTAACACTTATGTAGTTCACATCAAAGAGCCTCCTGCATTGTGTGGCTGCTTGTTCAGGTAAATAACTAATCACATGCCATCTGTCAAGCTACTGACCTGAGCACCGTTATCTCAAGATGAATGCAGAGGCTGAAATACAGAACTTGACTACTCACATTAGGTTCATCATTTGTCATACTTAAAGGTCTACATCTATGGTTGTGGTTTTACGTTTATGCCATAGTTACATACAATTTCCTTTTACACTTGAGAGTAGGGACACACGGATTCAGATTTTTTTCCTGGGCAATTCTTTTTCAACCCAATTACCCAGTAGCTGATTTTAAAAAAAATGTAGCCTCTTTATCCAAAGGTCACACTGCATGGACCCAGTGAACACATGAAAAACACAAGCACATTTACAGAACAACCAAAGCTACAATATTTATTTTCTCTTCAATGGGCCAAAGTGAACATTGTCACTGAAAATTAAGTGCTACATGGAAAAGACACAGTGGTCAGCAAAATGAGCCTGTGTTTAATTATGCTTTTACAACATTTATACCATTTCTGTGACATTTTATATGTAGCAGCAACATTTGAATGTAGCATGAATGCTATTATTTACATATTATTTACATATTTACATTTTGGTCTTTTAAAGCAAAAAAGTTTTTCATCTCACATTCCTATTTTAGAGATCTTACATTCTGCTTCAATGCATTCATGTCCACCAATTTAAAAATTTGAAATGGCAAAGAACAAAGCTGTGTGTACAACAAATTCAAATCATAACAGTCTCCTCTTCTATACACAAATGCAAATCTGTCATGTGTTTCGTCATCTGTTTCAATGAACAAGTAAGAAATAAATCTAAAATTATAACATGTTTAGCATTAATGGCAAGTGCAAATTCTGGGGCTTAAACCTTATTTTGAATTGCTGATAATTAGTTCGTCTATTTTCATTTTGTATGTATGAGAGAAAGCTGTATATATTTAGGAGGAGATGGAGAAGGGTGAAAAAACTTCCTCACAGGAGGTAAAGATTGTTAAATTGTTAGGATGTTAGATTGAAAGGAGAGGGAGCCTCAGGCATCGTCCTCCTTTTTCTTACTTTAATTATTTCATAACTTCATTTAACAAGTGCTATCAGTGGCAATGCAGAGTTTAATTCACCATCGGGTGTTCTGGTTCAAACAGGTATTTTGTCAATCTCTATCCAAATGTATTACAAACTAGAACACCAGCTGATCTTGGACCAGTGGTTCTGGTCCTAATGTGTGCAGCAGTTCCACCACACTCCTGATCTGAGCACAGAGTACATAGCACTGTCCCAGAGCTAGATGGGTGCAAAGCATCGCCAGCTGTTTTCAGACCTGGTACTCCACCTGACTCAACCACTGTGCTGAAGCTCGTGCAATTACGCAGACAATACGGAGTGAAACGGAGGGGGTAAAAGCAGATGTAGTGGCATGAAAAATTCATGGAGCTTGATGTTTGCTAAAGCACAGTCAGGCTTGAAACGCCTTGGTGAGTGGCGCATAGCTCTGAAACGTGTGAAAACCTTCCGTGTCAAACATGCAGAATGTTTGTCTGATGTTGAAGAAATAAAACATGAAAACGCCCTCCTCATTGTAGCTCAGTTGCACCTTGCGAGTGCTTTAATCAGTACTAGACAAAATTAGCACGAAGAAACAATGTGGAGAGTTACTAAGGATAGATGTTACACATAGACAGGTGAGACAGAAGAATATGTCGGCTGGTGCACAAAAAGTGGTGATCATGAATATTCGAATGTATGCTGGCGAGACAATTAATGTGATGCCTTGATGAATTCCAATTTCAGCGTAGTGAGGGTGTGGGGGAATGGGTAATTGTTATTCAAACTAAAAGCATCTGAAGCCAATTTACATTGTCTGACAATGAACTTTTCTTCACCGTCTCATTTCCTCCGACAAACACCACAAAGAGAATAAATCAACATTCCATACCTGACATTTGGCTGGGGAAATGAGTGATTTTCCCTGTGCACTACGGAATAACCAAAAACAGCATACAATTTATCTTTTTAACTGAGCACACCACATCATCCAAGCAATGCAAATGACTGCTGAATGCAGTGACAGGTTAGATAATGTCTGTTACTGCATATGTCCAGTAATTGTATTGTGTTACCAGTTTACACTTTTACAATAAGACTATCCTCATTAAGAATTTATAAATGTTTAAAATGGTCATAAAGACAGTAAATCATTATGGTTATAAACAGATAGTAAGACTGCATTCATCTATTTTGCTAAATCCAGCTCTTGCTGGTTACTGGATTGTACTTCATCAGATATTCTGTTCATCACATTTTGTTTATAACTGCTTCTGAGAAAAGGCAAGGTGAAGCAAGGCAAGGCAAGTTTTTTGTATAGCACTTTCATACTGTCAGCAACACATTGAAAACAACATTAAAATGATTAACATAAAGACAAGGTTCTTAAAAATATAACCACATAAAGATCATTTATGTGGTTCGTTTGATAAAGCTCATTCTGAAAATGATTTTAAAAGAGTAAAATGGTATTTACACAGAAATAAAATAGAAAAAAATGAATGAAAAACAGAATAGAGCTATAAAACAATAAAGCAGCAGTAAAATTCAATGGCTTATAAAAGTATCGTACAGTACATTGTTTAGTAAAATAGAAAGCTATACGAAGCAAAGGCATAAGCAAAGCTACACTAAAAGCCGTAGTTTTTAATCATTGCTGGCCTGGAGATTGTTGTTTTTTCGTAGTTATAGTGAGCAATATGGTTGCATGTCTTTGTTACAATGGCTTAATTTTTTTGCAGGCCAGAGAAAAGAGCCTTGTCATAATCCAGCATGTTGGAGCAAAAACATTGTTTCTCCAAGTCACCTTTTACAGTGATAGGAAATCTTGCTATCCTGATTAATACAACTAAAAGGGAAGCATATAGATGTTACACAACAGTAGGGTACCAAGTATGGATCCTTGCGGGACTCCATAGGTGATAGTAGTTTGCTTGGACAAATAGGAAATACGAAAACCCCTGCTTTCCAAATATCATCTCAACAAATTCAAAACTCTTTATAGTGTTTGACTTGATTACAACCATTAACAAATCTTTCATAAACCTTTTGTAAGAACATCAGCCCAAAGCAGCATGATGCATCAAAAATATACACACAGTGTCTGCCACTCACAGCTGGTGTAGAGATGCTAGACTGATTTGGTATACAGTGGAAATATTTTGGTTTTGACGTTGTCACTCACACATCTTTTGCTGTCAGGACAGGATTTTATTCTTTATAGTTCTTTTTGGTAGGCTTGATCCTTGTAAACTTTGCTGTGGCTGTTATCTGTTATAATTTCAGCAGCTAGATCATTGCCAGGTTACAGACGAGTAAGGTGCAATGATACCCAAAGAGTGCCATTATTGGTATGTTGGTACTCAAAGAATGCCTCTCACCCAGTCACATTGCAAGGTCAGAGCTAAGTGTGATATCATAATTCTGAGGACCCAGTGACATCCATGTGGGAAAATGTACACAAGACAAAACGTATCAACCATCGAACATTTTTGCCAAAACCAGTAGCATTTATTAAAAATGAATTTCATTTTTATAGCAGCATTTATTTGAGTGTGTCACTCAAAGGTGTAGCTCTGAACAAGTTTGGATTGTGAATTCCATGAATGGGATTCAATACAGTATATCGAGATCACAACTTAATATTATTAAATGGTCATGCATCCCATAGTCAAGTCATATATATTGTATTTTTGTGCTATGTTTGCGTGGTATTAGGTTACTGGAACTACAGTTTGCAATTGGATTTATGAATTGAATCTCATGCTACTGCATGTTTCCTCATGCCTCTGATCTAACGCTACATGCTCTAAAACCTACGCTATATTCAGGCCACAAAGGAGCATTGGATGGCTTAGCATAAACCACAGGCTCCACATCAGAGCTCCACGTGGGCTTCCAGGAAGCCCTTGGGGCGCCTGCCAGCAACACCGTCTCATGTGCGGGGGTCTGACGTTGCTTCATTGGGGTGTCCCAGATTCACAGGGGCTGCTCAGCACACACATCCTTCCAAACAGCCCACACAATTTGGGCTCTGCGCCAAGCCACCGTAGGCTCTGGCTCAGTGGGGAGAGGGAGAACCGGGGGCGGGAGGCTCCTCTGTCCTCCAGCTGCTTCACTAGCCTGCCAGACAGAACTGCTGACAGCTTCACATCAGCTTGCTGCATGCTGTATATTGAGAATACTGTATATTGAGATATGTGTAAGATACATGACAGATAGCTGCTAGAGGTTGATCAAATTGATCTGAACATGTAAAGCTTCTGAAGTCCAAAGCCTGTCAGTAGATATTACAAGCCACTGAAAGTCCCCGATAAAGATCATGAATACTGTTTCACAATGGTTCTTTGCGATGAGGATATCTAAAATGTCGGGCCTAGAGTGTGAGAGTACTGCAGAATGGCAAACAATGGCAACTGGGACTGAGACACTACTAGCATAAATAAAGGGAGTACAGCTGGGCTAAATAAAGACATATTTGTTTATTTGTATGGTTTTCAGAGCAATGCCATAGACGAAACACTTTTGGTTCACTAAAAAACCTTTCTGTGGATAGTTCTTTTAAAGAATTATTTTTGTAAATGAGATAAATGTGAAGAACCTTTTTAAAGTTTGTGGAACCACGACATGAAGTTTCTATAAAAAATTAAGTTTTTTAGAGCTACATCTTCAAGCCAAGTAGCTAGTTAAGGAAACATTATTTCAAAGAACGTTCTTGCTAAGCCAATTGTCTGTAAATTTCAGCTTGTTGCAGAAGTAGAATCCTGTGTTTGATGAATTTTGTAAATACAATAAAAATTAGGTAATGAATTTAACAGTTTTTTGCCTATAAGAAACTTCGAATCATTTCATTTACACTCTCTCCCTTGGACATTCCCAAATTCACTGTGATGTTGTCATCATGAATTTCAGCACCATGTCAATTAGGAAATAGCAAATCTATTATTCTAAGCTGTTAGCTTGTGTTAATTTTGGTGAAGCATAAGGACTATCCATAACATTTCAGCGGCTCTGCTTGTCAGTATAGCATAACATTGCAAAAGCATCGCTATTTATGAAGTGTTTCAGCTTGTCTAAGACCCTGCATTTGTGTTAATTGGGCACCCAGAATAATTTATATGTTGGCACATATGGGTTTATAAGTCAATAAGCCTGCTGTAGTGACTTCCAGGTAAGCCAATGGTTTTAAGAAAGGCACACAAAGGAATATGACTCTTTAATGAAAATCCAATCAGAATATAGTGAGTAGCTTTTAGCTTTTGTCTGAGAGAGCACTTAGCCAGCCTTGAGTGAATTATGCAGCTTGCGTACCACGAATGGGCTGAATTAAAGACATTAGAGCTAATGATAAACAACATTTATAATGCAGACTTATATCATAACACACCGCATTATCTAATTACATTCCACTCAAGCCCTGGTCTCCTTTGATGGAAGATTACTGAGCAAATTAGAAAAGTCGTCAAGTCATACTTTACTGTCAAATTGAGTGATATGAGTTGTGATTAGGCATAAATTAATTTGTTGTGTTTTTGTGTTTGCCGTACTTCTGTTGCTAGAACAGAAAGACTTGCAAATGTTTTTTTCAACTGGGAGCAGTACTGTCCCTAGATGCTGTTGCAGCAAGGGCAAAATGTCAGGCTGAGAACAGCGGTGATACATTTGTTTTGACAAATTGAAGAGGTTTTTTTCCCCCTTTTCCTTTTTTGCCTTCCACATCCTAAATCTGACTAAATTTAAGACTGACCAAACACATTTCCTTGTTTTGTAGCCAGGCAGCGTCCTGCTATCAAGGTGAGTTAGCATCACATGCTCAGGGAACTGTCATGTTTTCTGTACAGAGTTGTTCTCTCCACTCTTTCTGCCTGCACGAATGCGAGCTTCAGCTTCAGCGCTGCCACCTGACGCGAACACAGGCCTAGCAAAACTGCAGCCGTAACATGGCTGCCAGAGAGTTGAAGAAGTAGCAGACTGCTGCAGGCAGTGCGCTGTTTAGCTCAATTTTCATCTCATTCTCAATCAATGGAAGCACTGGACCCTTAAATGATGTTTCAACAATTCAAATCATTCAAAGACTGAGGTTGAAATTATTAACATTTTCAGTCTAGTGTGAAAATTTTGAGAATGGTCTGCCATGCTGCTAGGAATGCTCACATTTTTCAAACCTGACATTCGGCACATCTTTCAGTAGATACTGATTGCAGTGAGTAGAACAGAGAATGCCTAATTCTAAATTTATGAATATACATTGGAATATATCATTCCAAAATTCGGGAAAGAATAACAGCTGATATATATATATACATACATATA
>JBBPCX010000016.1:12687799-12705482 GCA_037974365.1 Hydrocynus forskahlii | reverse complement strand
TCTCTCTCTCTCTCTCTCTCTCTCTCTCTCTCTCTCTCTCTCTCTCACACTCACACACACACACACACACACACACAGGTAGCGTCTTGCTCATAACACACGCACAGAAAAACGCCTGCACCTTTCTGCCTCCATGACACCTTCCTGTTTCACAGCACAACTCCAGTGCTGCCTTTCTAGATAGGTGTGAGAAGAAAAATCCGAGGGCGCAAAGAACACGTGTGGAACACACACATACACACACATGCACACACCCCCCTCACACACAAACTCATTTAAATGTACACACGCATCTTTGTAAGGAACACACACACACACACTTTTCACAGGCAGACAGGGTGTTGATAGAGCCGACATCTGGAGCCGCTTGACGTGTAAGGAAAGGAAGGATAAAAAAAGGAAAAAAGAAAATAAAAAGGAATGAAGGAAAGGAAGAGCAGAAGGCAGGGTGAAGAGGCTGCCAGGGCTGCGTGCCTTTTGCCTTCGCACTTTAACTGGATTTCAGGAGATTACTGCAGAATGTCTTTGCGTCTTCATCTCACTGTTTGTATTACTGTAACAGCATTTGATGGCTCTGGAGCCCAAATGTCAGCAGTGATGGAAACATGGAAGGCAACGACTGCTCTCGCCGCTAATGGGAAGGGATTACATCGATGAGAGCGTCCAAAGGACAGAGACAGAACTATCTCCCCATCGTGAATTAAGGCTGAATTGTTGTAATAAGACGGGGGGGGGCACATTGGAGTGGGAGGAGAGAGAGAGAGATGGAGAGAGAGTGAGAGAGAGGGCAAGATACACAGTGTGTCACTGCAGGTACTATCCAGCTCAAAACTCCCTCCTTTATTCTCCCCACCTTCTTTATCCCTCCCCCATAAGGCCTTTAGTAAAAGCAACGGTAATCTACAGTCTTAGCAAACATGGTTTTATACCTTTAGCAGAAACCTTTTTGTTACTGTAACTAATAACATTTAGTAGATACAACAAAGCACTGATGCATTCTGACACATTCTTTGTCAAGGTTCTATATAGAACCATTGCATTTACTAAAAATTGTTAAGGGTGCACAGAACCCTGAAAACTAAAAGAGCCATTTAAATGGTTCTTTGCCATGGCCTGTTGCTTTGTATAGTTCCTTTAAGAAGTCTAGATTTGGTGCTATATAGAATCATTTTTTGCTGACAATGTATATGATAACATAAATGCACAATCAGCTACTTGAAAATGTCCTAAATAGTTCTTGGAAAGTTTTTTTTTCCTAAACTTTATAAAAGTTTCTTTAATTGCTCATCTTATTTGTAAAGAAAAATGAGAAAAACCTTTCACTGAATGGAAAGGGTTCTCCTATAATGTCAATCCAAAGAAACCTTCAAGTGGTTGTATCTGTAAAGTGAATGATGGCATATAAAGGTGCATTACGGTAAACACCTGTTACCCTCTTTATATTTGTTGGCTCAACTCTAGATGTAGGCTCCAGTAGTCAGTAACCTGATGAAGCATGTTCTAAAGCTATAATTGCTTTGTTTACACCATTCGTACTCAGTCTCAGTCCTGAACACCAGGCTTTACTGCACATTTAGTCTCTTTCCAGCTTTTACACACCTGATTTAATTCATGAGTTGAATCAGATGTTTTAGAGCTTGGAAAAAACACAGGAACATGCAGTGTCCACACTTTGTGCTTAAACATAAATCAATATGCATTTCTCTATTTTAAAAAATGTTGTTTTAATCAACTCCACTCTAAAATCACTGCATTGGGTAACTGGAATGAGTGCATTTGATGTAAGCAAGTTCCTATTGTGTGTGTGAGTGTAATATATGGTGACAAACTTAAAAAGAGAGTGTGTCAAAAAGTGAGTGACATGGAGAGAAAGAGACAGAGAGGGAGTACAGTGTGTTAGTGTGAGAGGAGCTGTCCAAGGTGCTACTGAGTTCGACAAGTTGAGGAGGGAGAGAGCATATTGTGTTAGTGTAGGTGAGAAAGAGAGGGATGCTCTGTGTGTGTGTGTGTGTGTGTGTGTGTGTGGTGATGAGGCATTGCTGTAGATGGTCTGGCTCTCACTGTTAGTACGAACAGAAGGTTCCAGAGTGATATTCACCATAAAGAACTGCCAACCTTCCCCCAACTCTCTCCTACACACTGCACCAAGTTCACACCTCAGTGTGTTGGGGAGCACTGTAAATAAACTCAAACTACTTCTGGTGAACACAGTGTACTTTTCCAGTCTAACAAACTACAAGATTAGTTACATAAGACATTCCATTAACATTCTGTTTGCGCTTTCTATTTTGACCTGATTTTTTTGTTGTCCAATTCAAATCAACATAAAAGGGCAACAACTTTTCATCACATTCAAATATCTCCTCTTCTACTTACAAACACAAATTGCATACATACTGACAGAGTATCTCCCCTTTTTTCCAGGAAATAATTAATGTACATTTACAACATGATTTTGTTATTGTCAGCCCTCGCTCTGTTAGGAGGAAGCTCGGAGTGCAACAAAACAATGTTCAGGAAATGCAGAATAATATTCTGACTGTGTGTGTGTGTGTGTGTGTGTGTGTGTGTGTGTGTTGTCCCAGGTGTCATACGCACGGCCCAGCTCAGCCTCCATCCGTGATGCTAACCTGTACGTGAGTGGGCTGCCTAAGACCATGACCCAGAAAGAGCTGGAGCAGCTCTTCTCCCAGTATGGGCGAATCATCACCTCCCGCATCCTCGTCGACCAGGTCACAGGTATCTATAGCATGGCTTTACAGCCGTACCATATACACAAACATACCCATACATGTGTTTTGAGAGATGACAGAAATTCCATTTGGTCTAACAGCTACTGCTAGCATGGACATAAATGGGTTGTTAATGTTCACATTTGAAAGTTTTGAGCAGCTCTAACAGCATAAGCGTGGTTTAATTGTATCCCAGCATGATCTAGAAACTCAACATTATGTAGCAGCTCTAGACAAAGGTCAGTTTCTCTATGGCTGAACAGTCCTGTCATGATCATTAAATTTACCTGACAATTAACTGCCATATAAATAATGGTGACAACAATTTCGCTCTTTTGTTCATTTAATGCAACTATTAAAGTACAAGCCTAATTTGCCTTGGGTGCAGTTGCGTCCTAGCCATTGATACAAACACAGCTTGAGCTCAAATATACAAACATTACTCACTGAGACAGTCTAAAGGTATAATGGCATGAGACCTGCAACAAATCTCCATAAATGCATTTTCTGATTTCTTTCATTTACATGTGTTTGTCTCAACCCAGAGGATGACAGTGCACCCAGTTCACATTCTGTTTATGTAAACATGCCATGTTGTGAAAGCTAACAACTGAGAGAGATAATTGTGGTCAGCTCACATAACAGTAAACTGCTGAGATAACTGTGATCAGACAATTATGTATTAATTGAGACTGTACTATGGTTTAACTGCATTTTTGTCAATATGTAAAACTTTCCAACATCCTGCAACAGTTTTAATTTAACTGATATTAACTGGCTTTTATTTTTTTGTCTGTTTAGATTTTTGTCGGTTAGATTTTGTTTTACTTCTTGTAGTTCCTTAAACTTTAAATGGTTCTTAGCTAGTTTTTTACTTTATTTTTGATACTTCTGTTTATTGTCAATATTGCTCTTAGTTGGTTGTCTTGACTGATTTTATCATATTAGTTGATGATTTAGATTTAATAGTTTTACTTCTTTTAACGGTTTGTGTCATCCTTTTAAATACCAAGTATTGTTAAAAATTATGTGGCTGCATTGCAGATAAGGGGTATCTTTAATATATCCTCAGTGTGTTGATTGATTGAAAAGAATGCCCTAGTGGGTGCTGTATGGTGGAGCAAATTATATATCTTGATACATCCATCCATCACATATGGGCCCTCACTTTAGTTCTTCACTCCCATGACTATGGACATTTCACTTAAATTGCACAATTACTAATTAAATGACAGCAGTTGCTGTATTATTATTCAGATTAATTATAATGACTGAAAGTAATAATAGCATAAAGCCTACAGTTTAAATGACTTACTTACACATATTCGGCTGTGTAAAATCTCATCCACCTGTTTGGTAAACTAGATTCGTACTTAGGTCATGGGGCATGTTTAGCGCTTGAATATACAAACACACACACACACGCACACACACACACACACACACACACACACACACACACACACACACTGTGAGCTGCTTCTTTAATGTGGAATCCTCTAGCGTGGATTGCATTGCATAACTAGCTCAGTTAGCTCTGTTTCATAGGATCTCCTCCCCTGCGGCATGCGCCACTGTTCTGCCTAATGTGCACTGATGGAGCAGAATGCCTGTTTAAACACACATGCTCATCTGCCAAGACTCCACAAACGAGCCACCATGCACGCGTGTTTGTGTGTCTGACCTTAAAATCTTTCCTGTGACCTGAGGAAGTGGCAAGCGACTAGAGTAAATCCAGACCACAGAAAACGTGCGTTTTTTTCCCTCTCTGTTCGCGAGCCAGCACATTCCCTACATCTCCATTCACATTCTGGCAGCATCATAAATAAATCAGCCAGGATATAAACGGTCACGGAACTGAGTTTCTTACGCAGGCAGTGGAACAATACTTTTCAAACACCTGCATATTTTGTAACATTTCTTGGCATGCAGACAGTGTCACGTTAGCCAAAGAGCATTGCATGTTCTGAAGGTGCCGATTTTTTTTTTCCTCGCTGAGGAACTGTGGATGCTCCTGTTCTCAGACAAACATATATGCATACACACACACACACACACACACACACACACAAATACTTCCACACAAACATACCTAGTTCTTAAATCCTCACATTAACCCCATGCTAATGCCACCTGTCAATGTTTATATAAAATACAGTACACATTTAGATTTTCACACTTACACACATTTAGCACTGATATCAGATATTCAGATATAAAAAATCAGATATTCACCCTGCTAGCATCCTTCATTAACATATATATATAAACACTGAATACACAGTACAGATTTACATTTCTGCAAACGCTCACAACCTCCCTTTCCAGATATTCCCTTCACACACCACACACAGATATACACACACACGCACCTCTCTGACACGCTCGGCCCCTGCGCGGCCGTGTGAAGGCTCCCCTGGGGTAGTGGGTCCGCAGGAGGAATCTTAATGACTAATTAAATCTGAGTTGCCGGTGATTAAGAAACATGGAGGGTTTTTTTTCCCTCCGAGCTGTAGAGCTGCCATGCTTGGCCTGCCCTCAGAAGGAGAAACAGAGCATTTCCCGCCAAACCCTGAGTGCCATCCAGGGAGTGTGTGAGAGAGAGAGAGAGAGAGAGACAGAGAGACGGAGAGACAGAGAGAGAGAGAGAATTTGTGTGCGGATGGAAAATAATGAAGAAGAAAGAGGAATAGGAGAGAAATCCAAGATTTGATGTCTGAACAGACTTGATGTTTCTAAATGTACTTTCAGTTTAAATTCCTAAGAGCCTAGATAAGACATTCTCCAGCAAGATGCCACCCACATAATGCCACTTATATAATTCTATAATTAACTGCTGGTCAGTGCCTGGGTCAGTGTAGATGGTTTATGGACAGCGATTCATCTGAGATATGCAATACTCTAATACATTTATATGCATAAAAGATATTCAGACAATGCATTTAATGTGCTCAGAATGCTAAATGTACATGTATCTAACTGAATATTAGAAGTGCAAAATGATATAAGAACTCTGTCAGCAGATAACTGTTTAAACAGTTTTTCTTGTATTATTTATAATTTTCTCTGGATTTAGTTGTGTCCAGTTCCGATACGCTGTCTAGGACTGCCCCAGTCACACAGCGCTACCAGCACTGGTATAGACTTGGTCTTGCTTGCTCCAAGCCACATGAAGCACCACTGCATCTTTCCAGAGTGCTATTCTGCAGTTCTGTTTGGTCAGCAAACAGACAGTTATGCTGGATAGCATGTTATTGAATAATGGGGGAGTGGGAAGGGCATTCTGTCTACTCAGAGAGAATGAGGGCCGTTATGGACTGTCGGCTATTGTTTCACCTGGTATTGGACTCTTGATCTCCTGACAATGCTCTGGAGACATCCAGGAGCCCAGGAAATGCTTTGATATGGGTCCAATGTTTAGAAGTGACCCATAACTCAAACTGACATCTGATTTATTTACTCTGATTTATTTACTCTGTCTGCATTTCATTGATTTTACTTCAATGGGTGCATTCTTACTGCACATACAGCCTAAACAAGACAAATGTAGAATTAACACTTAGACTAGTAAATCTTGTGCACAGTGCAATTTAGGCAAACAGGAGCAGCAATGTTCTTCCTCTTGACAAGATGGAGCAGAGATTTCAGTGGAGAGCATGAACACAGAGCAAACACTCAAGCCCTCAAATTAGGCCTGTGATGCAACCAGAACACATTCAGTAACTGGAGGCTTCACTTTGGGCCTCATCAAAGCAATCAACATTTCAATCAATCTAAAAATCATCACATATGTAGGCAGAAGCCTAAGCTGACCCCAACGATCGCACTGTTTGTCACACACAAACATACACCCATGCACAAACTAATTTTGACAAGCACAGTAAAAAGTAAAAATATTGCTATAATTGCATCAGCTCCTAAAGGCTAGGTTAGGGTATTAATGACCAGACCAATTTTTCTCATATGATTTTTGCAAAAAAAAACAAAACCAAAGAAAAATGTAAATGCCACTTCAAAGCACGTAGCATGAATCTATTAAAAATGTTAGGTAATATTATAGATGGGATATTAGTATTAGTAGGTACTGGGCCAATATTAGTTAAAAAATGCTGCACCAGAGGAAAATGACCGACCAATCCTGTTAAAAATCTTGCCTGAAAATAGCACACTGTGGTGTCATTCTGTTTGTGTTTAGGGATTTTGAGTAGTTTGAGCATGATAGCATACTTTTAGATGCTTGTTTTAAATGAAGCAAGTTAAAAATAGCTTATTTTCAAGCTCCGTCATTTTCACAGAAAAAAACTCATCAGTTGTATTGTCATCTTTTCTTCGCAATAATAAATGATTAGATATAATAAGATTCTGAAGTCAAGATTCAGGTACATCATTTACTCACTGGTGATTCTGTAATTGAAGAAATGCCCATTTTCCATGTCCAAAAATTAGCATTCTTTATAAAATATTACTATAATTCATATAGATTATTTATATCTAAATGTATATGTATATAATTTATACATATAAATTATATATACAATTTTTAATAACTAAATACTACTATAACATTCCATATCCAGTGCAGCTGAATCCTGATGCGCTGTAGGATTATATATGAAAGTGATATTAGAGTGGTAGTGTGTATCTTTATACCCACAATTCCCCCAGTGTAAAAAGTGTAAATGCTCTTTCTATATGGACCGGTTGAGTAAACAGTACAGAGCAGAATTTCACTGTAACTCATTTTCTGTAAGTGTAAAGAAGCAGCATTAGATTGCTCCGCTGTTGAACCACTTTAAGCTATAACATTTAACAAGAGTGAAGTGTGATGTGTGCACAGCTTTGATCAATAGTTAAATATTCAGAGCAGCTCTTGAGTCTTGTGCAGTGCAGTCGATATGTCTCTCATCAATGAGAGCAAATACAATTGATCCAGAGTGCTGCCTCTTACAAGCTGCTGTTCTTTAGAGAAAATCAGTCGCCTTGACACTGCTCCAATCTTTAAATGCATTCCATCTTTTGCATTTTAATTAACAATTCTTATGTAATTCTGTATGCACATGCAGCAGGAATTTTCTAACCTTAACCTCAGTAACCAAAGAAAAATAGTTTTGAAACTAAAATGAAAAAATAAAACAGAGGTTTTGTTGGGTCCTAGGTTTTTGTTGGTCGTGATTGTTTTTTTCTGACCTTTTTGCCCTGAAATATGTGGAAAAAAATACATACACATACACACAGGGCAAGAGAAACCCATAAACACACTACCTTGGCCCTCCATTACACAAGGCCAAGCAGATGGTTTAGTTCCTGTGTTGTGACAAAAGCAAGCAAAGTGCAGCTCTCCTCTTCAAAGAGCCCCCTAACCAAGGCTTTTTAAATGCCATCTGCAGCAGCAACGGCTAAACTTTCCCGCGCCTTAGCCTGATTAGCTTCGTGCAGCCGTGTGCTACGGGGAATTGGGTGCACATATCCCTCCACCCTACCCCACCCCCCAGTGATCTGTTTAGCACACCAGCTTCATAAATGTTCCATACAGTTGGCACAGCCACTTAAAAGTGAGTGAATGAGAGACAGCAGCAAAGCGCTTAAGTTCACAAAGAAGAGAGAAAGCTTTCATTAACAGCCGAGCCTTCAGATCTTCTCTCTGTTCCCGGAGGAATATGTTTTATTTTTTTCTTTTCTCCTTTCTCTGTCTCCCACCTTTTCCTTCTTTTCTCTCTCTCTCTCTCTCTCTCTCTCTCTCTCTCTCTCTCTCTCGACAGAGGAAGGCGCTTTGTCAGGTGGGCTGTAGCCGTTTTCTCTGCGCTGTGGCATGGTGTGCTGGCTCTCTGTATGTCTGGGTTATTATTAAACCAGCCTTTCTCCCGCGACGCGTGTGCTGTGCCGAGATAAGTACAGGTAGAAAAGTTACATAAGGCATTGGGTGATTACCGGGAGAATAGTGTGGCCGTAACTCTGCTCGGGTGGTGATAAGTGCTGAAAGGAGCTGCAAAGTGCCCGTTTCTCCGTTTTGGGCCTGGGTGCTGGCTTTGTTTAGCTATGTCCGTTAAAGACACGGCTGGCTCATTATGGTAATGCTGGAGAAACAAGCAGAGTAAAAGACAGTCAAAGCACAGCCAAAATGAAGGTGCGCAATTTGCATTTTTCTAACAACTGAGCGGCGGTCTCTTAACTTAGCTTCTACTTTTAGCTTTAACGCTCCAGATGACAGGCAGTGATGGATGGTTGGTTTGCCCACTAGATTTGCTGCTGTAATGATGGTGGTCAGCGCTATTCCGAAGGGGGCAAAACCCAGCTTTATCACAATTCCATTACAGTATCTGGAGAACTGTTCTCAGATGGACCTGCCCGTCACTTAAAATGACATGTTTTTTTCTCAAAAAGACCAAAACAAACCCCAAAAAAACACAAAAAAAACCCAACCTACAAAAAATATACTACACAGTTTCTACCTGCAGCTGCCCAGGCTGACAATTATATTCTTCTCTGAAGGTTAAGGGTACTCTTGGCTATATTAAATTGATTTTTATAAAGATAATGAGCTTAAGGCTTGGCCTCTCTGTTAGGATTAGTTTTACTAATGTTAGGTATTAGGTACTGTTCCTTACAACAGCAACAAAAAAAGTTAACTGTAAAAAAAATTGTTCCTTCAAAATAAAAAGGGTTAACATTAGGGTTAGCGTTATACACTTACTTCCTCACGCTAGCAAGCTAAAATAAGACAAAAAGGTCACTGTAATTACACAACGTCATGCACTTTTAACACAGTTATGTAATTTCAGAGCCCAATTCATTTTGTTCTAATAAACTTTCACCTAACATTAATGTTAGGCACCTCATCAACATTTTAGCTGTAGTTAAGCTAGCTCACTTGTTACCTCGTTAACTTTGGTGAAGCTAAGACTTTGCCCAGGCCAGGGCTTTGTACAGCTCCTGCACTAGGGCCTGGAGGACAGCTTGATGTAGATCTGAAAGCACTGTGCAGGAAGGAGAGCTCATTTTTATGCTTTTTTTAAGGCTATGGTTAGAAGCCTGCTCTACTCTGCAAGTTTTGTGGGGAGTTTCACCATCACAGTGTGCATGCGACCTTTTGGTGCTTTTCCTTCTGATTATTGCCCTCCTTCACATAAATATAAACAAAGCACATAAAAACATAGACAAAGCACATAAATATAAATATAAACAAAGCACATAAAAACAAAAAATGAATGAAACAAAGCAGAGATTATTTAAGTGTTAAGGTTTCCAGGCTTTAAGCAGTCACATACACAATGGTCTATGCTGGTCTTCCCTTTGCAGTTCTCTCTGTCATATTTTTATGGTTCTGATTTTGTAGAATGTTAAACTTCACAGAGAGTGCTGGAAAAAGAGGTGTCATCTCGTCTTATTTTCTGTCTGTTCCACTTTCTAAGGAATCTGCGTTGACCTCAGTTTCACTCAGCAGAAACCAGGCAAACCATGCTTCGTAAACTGTGCAGAATAATGCATGCTCTTGCTTTATTTCTGCCTTTCTTTCTGTCAGACTAATTAAAGTGAACAGGTTGTGGGAAGGCTGGGAGAGAGAAAGGAAAAGCTGTCAGGGATAATGCTGGCGAAGAGAGACAAAAAAAGAGCTAGAGAGAGAGAGAGAGAGAGAGAGAGAGAGAGAGAGAGAGAGAGGGTATGTAATGCAGAGACAGGTTGAATGAAAGCTTGTTGCATTGAAGAGATGTGTGTACAAATGTTTGCTCCGAGAGCTGCATATATCAAAAGAGTCTGATTTGAATAGTAAGACAGCAGTAACAGTAAGCCTCAGCCATAGAACCCCAAAAACAGAAAGCGTCAATAAGAGCGAGGGGCACGGCGACAGAGGATGAAGTGACAACATAAAAATGTGTACGAGTGGAGATGCCAGGCTACGGAACAAATACACAAACCATTACTCTCACTCACACACTCACATACATACGTACACACACACACAAACACACACACACACACACACTGTATTATGCAAATGGCCCTCTAGGCGAGTCGTCTCCCCGCTCGCCTCCCTGGAGCAGTAGGAGCCATCTCATTAAAAAGCAGCCCAACAAAAGGCCTCCGAGCCAGCCAGGCTCTTTTAAATGTTACTTTCAGGTGGCGGTCAAAAACATTGCCTAGGAAACCACAGAAATGTCACCAGCACACAGCATGCCATGCAGTAGCGTGTGGCCGTCAGCTTATGCGAGCCGCACAGCTTGAGATGGAACAGGACACGATACATTCACACAGAACTGGGAGAACAATCGATGCCCCCCCACACACACACACACGCACACACACTCCCTTTCCACACCAGCAGGCAGCAGTGCCCCTATACAATATCTCCATCCTCTCGTGTAGAAAGGAAAACAAATTACACGTCTGCCTGACAGCGGCGGAATGCAGGGCAGCCAATGAAGCCTCGTCCTTCACTCACGGCTCATTTGCATAATGTGACACCAGCAATAGCAGCCGTCACGCATGGACCGCACATCTCTGTCATCCACCATTTCCAACATCAAGTTATATGTATGGCTCCTCTATCTCCATAAAAAGGCAATGGATTCAGTATATGCGTGTGTGCACCTCTTTAATCGGGAGTCAAAGTCATTGTCTACTAGATACGCTTAAATGTGACCGATAGCTTATCTGCAATCTTAGTCCCAAGAACCAAGATGTGTACATTAACATTTCATATGTTTAACACAAAGAATGACCCTACCTCCCCCATTTTGTCGATCATATTTGTTTTGGTACCATTAAGCCAGCATCACACGTCGTACTGCAGAAAATCTGCCTTAAATAATGTCAACCTGGACCAAATGTTCTGACTGTGCAAAGCTTAAAATATCATGCTCTTTGCCTTGTCTTAGTAAGACTAGCAGTCCTAGGGTAACTAGAATCGATCCTGGGTACAAACTCAATACTCCACTATTCACATGTATACTAGTTGAGTAATTTTGGGCCCGCACCCAGGATCAATTCTGGGAATGTAGGAGAGAATTATTAATGCAGGTTTGTTTTAATGCAGGAGAATGTCTTAGAAATGTGGAATGATGAGGGATGTGGAATATGGTACAGTCTCATATGTCGTCTTAGTGCACATATTTTTTGTTTGCAAAAAGGTAGCGAATGGGCTCACTCCCCGACTTACATTACTATGAATTGATGTCAAGTAGTTAATAGGTTGATACCTTTATTATTCTCAAGTTCCTGTAGTTGCTAACTGACACTCATACAAATAGGATGTGTGCACAAACTCATGCAGAAAGCTGCAAGCGAGAAACAGTTCTCACATGGGAAGATTTTCAGCCATGTAGTATGAACAGTCCTGCATTTTCTGCAATCGTCTCACTCACACCACTAATAGCCTCCTTCAACACCATTAGAAAACTTGAAACAGAGAGTAGCATTACTCTACTCAATGCACAGTGATGAAAGCGGACGGCTTCTCGCAGCTTCTAGGGTTCACTGAAAGCTTCCAGCATATTCAGGAGAACTGGGGCTCGGTTATCTGGAATGCTCCCAGGCTAGATAGCAACTGTCACATTCAAATATATTGCACTCAGGAATAAATGCGTCAGGCCCAGAAAAATCTTGAATAAAGTGTGAATGATTTCTTTAGTTAGACTAATGTAAACAGAATTTGCATATAAATAGTCATTGAGTATTTTATGAGAGTTTGTAGAACCATGAGTGTGCTAATATATAACCTGTTAGTATAATCTTAGGATATAAAGTTAAATGTAACCTTTATGATGTTTGTGCTGTGCTGGCCCTTCAGGTGGCTCGCGTGGAGTGGGCTTCATACGCTTCGATAAAAGGATAGAGGCCGAGGAGGCCATCAAGGGCCTGAATGGACAGAAGCCCTCTGGAGCTGCAGAGCCCATCACAGTGAAATTCGCTAACAACCCCAGTCAGAAGACCAGCCAGGCCCTGCTCTCCCAGCTCTATCAGTCTCCAAACCGCCGTTACCCCGGCCCACTGCATCACCAAGCCCAGAGGTTCAGGTAAAGCCAGCCAGATAGGCGGCAGACCAGCAAATTCTTCACTGAAAGTTTGATAATGAAACAAGTGTAATTTAATTGGTCCGTAGGGTCAAATTTAAGCCATAATTCATAAGAATTCCAAAATTGGTGGTTCTTCTGAGATCAGAAAAGCAAAAGGAGATTGGAAAGCAATAGTACTTTTGCCAATGCTGGCTGTGGAGTTCAGCTGAAGCTTGTAAGATACTAGATAATTTTCAAAAATGTGTTACTCCCCTGCCATTGAAAAAAGAAAAGAAAATGAACATGAAAAAGACTGAAGGACTGTTTATAAGAGACAGTGGGGTTCTGTCGTTCACCATTTCTCCATTAAGATTTGTATCATTAACACACCATAATCCTTTCATCTCACCTCCATGTCATCAGTCACCATTAACAGTGCGCTAATAAAATATACAGCCTCCAAGTATTACAAAGCAAGAAGAAATTAGTAGTGTCATGTTGAATCCTCTATGAAAAAAAAAAGTCTCATCCATTTGATGAAGTACCATGTGCTTATGTCTTCTACATTCATAACCTGTTCAGTTGTGCCATCTAGATGCCCGCGATCATGCATTAACACAAATGAATCGTGCTTGGCAATTACGGCTGTACTGTAATGCTAATGATAGTAATCAGTAATTAATCCCTCATACATCACAAACAATTATAACTGAATAGAAATGAAAAGGATGTCTTTCATTTGCATGAATTACTTGGCCACACAAAGGTGCCATTGTGTTGTGTTTGTTTGGGGAGATGGTGTGAAAAGCCGTAGGCGCGGCCAGACTGGGCTCACATAGGCCTGCAGATGTCTTGTACACAGAAGCCTGCTCTTGCACCTCAAAGCCCCCTCTCCAATTAACTCATTTACCCACGGTGCAACCTGCCTGTCTAATTGGCTAACTGGCTCCTTAATGATGCGACACGTTGAATGCTCTGTTTCAGGTTTCCTCACAGAGCCTTTTATGTCAAATTGATAGAGCAGAGCCACCAACTTGTGACCACCTGGAGTAAGTTTGTATGCCTGTGTATATTTGCAAGGAAAAGTTTGGCCTGAATTGCAGGAAAATGTTAATTAGCCCTGTCGGCCATCTTGAGGAGGCTTAATAGGACATGAGACAGGGGCAGGCCGTGTGAGGGATGGGGGTCGTGGAGTGGCCAAACAGACGGGAACCCAAAACGAGAGTGACTGATGAGGATGAGAGCCTAATGCACCGGCCCAGCAGGTCACCAGGGCTAATGAAGAGACTAGCGAAAGAGAGAGCGAGAGAGTGAGAGTGAGAGACACCTCTATTTAATGTTCCATTACATTCTGCCTCAAACTTCATTCAAACGTCATATTAAATTACTGAACTTTTCCCTAGCGCTAAAAGGTGCAAAGCCCTGGAGACGGTTTCATTCATATCAACAGCATATCATTTTTCCATGATCCTGCACATGACATGAAGTCATTCTTTGATAGCTAATTGTTTGATAGTAGTGAATTCCCTGTGTGCCACAGTCCCTCAGATCAGTCTGCAAATCATCTGTCACAAATACAAAATCATTACAATGACAGAACTCGGTATAAGAAATAATATGTTCATCATTCAATTGCGGTATTATATTGAATTTCATCTTGGAGACTCTATCTACCAATATATCAACCGAAAAGTCAGTCTGAAGTCATAATACTGTTAGACTCCTGCTCCTATGTGGAGCCGTAGGCTACGTTAGCAATGACACTGAGTCTGTTTGGCACCGGGTGGGTGGTGGACTGGCCTTCCAAATTAATGTTAGCACCGCTGCTAGCCTTGTACTTTGCTAGCAGTGATTGACTCTGCGAGATGCCTGATGGGGCTGAACAGTGTAATGGCCCATCGCTGGATGGGCATCTTCCTTCAGCGACGCAGGGCTGTAGCATTAGTTCCATTGAGTGAGTAGACCATCTGCCTGGCATTAACCCCAGAACCCTCCTTCTCTTCACAGGCTGGACAATTTGCTTAATATGGCCTATGGCGTTAAGAGGTAATTAAACTTCACCGAATGCCAGATGTCCATGTTGACAAAATGATTTCTATCGTTTTTTTGATTCTTCATTTCTTGAAAAGTCACTTGCATTCCGTTCAGTTCAAGGTTTTTTCCGTCATTTAAGTTTGATTGTTTTTTACTTGATTCTGCTTGATTTCAAACCACCAACCACTCTAGTGCTTAGAAATGGGCTATCTTTCATAATTTCTAGTGTTGAGTATGATTTATTTGATTATGATGACTGCAGATTTTTAAGTTTTGTATCACATTTGGTATTTTCTGTTTTTTACTATGTGTAGCCCTCATAAGGAGGCGGGGTTGCCATAGGATTCAGAGGCTCGAGCCCGAACTCCGCCTAGCTCATGATCTTTACAGTCAAACTGCAACACTGTTACAAACTCCTATCAGCCTCTAGACACCCTCTCACAGTTACATACACAGGTCTAAAACCCTCAAATGACTTACGTGGCACTGCAGTCACAATCTGGCTGCTTTTATTTTCATAGCAACATTAGGCATATGGCTGGAGGTAGGAGCTGAAAAGCTGTTAGAAACAACAAAAATGCTTCAGGGACCAGTGTTGGCCAGTGAGTCTGATTAAATGATTCATGCTATTTTAATATAAACTCCTACCACTGCACCTTTAATGTTCTGTCCTATTTTTGGACGAGGAGGGTAAGAGTGAGGCGGAGGGGGGTGAGAGTTTACCTGGATCCCTGCAGGAAACGTTGTGTTTCACTGCAGGTAGTGCAACCTCTGAACACCTGGGTTTTGCTCATGTGCTGTTTGCTTTTGTGTCCTTGTGGAAGAGTAGTGAGATGTCTTTTGTACACGTGATAAAGCTTATCATACATATTTTGTTGCATCCCTTCAGCAGTAAAATGGGCAGGGTATGGCAGGAAAGTGTCACCCTGGTGCAGTGTAATACTAAACAAATGGAAAAAAAGAGATGTATCAAGATTACAATGTTGATTAAAAGAAAAAAATATTTTTAATGTTAATAAAACATATTAACTCAGTCTACTAATTACCAAAAGTAAGTGGACTGAAACACAGAATTGTTAAAAACAAATTCAATGCATTATCTTTTTCAGCAAAAAGCAAACTACCCAAATTTTCACTTTTGAAAACCGGTTGAAAAGTATAAGAAGTAAAACGTAGCGTCAGGAGGTTTCTCTACCTAGTGAGCTAATATGTTCCGCTTATGCAGATGTTAAGAGTGGGAAAAAAAATTAATAAAAAAAATCCCAAATTACAAAAGCCGCTAGGTGAATTCAGTGAACCCAGACAATGAAGCAAGATATGCAAACAAGGCATCTGAAGCAACTCGCATCTTTTGAAACGAGGACGAGACAAAAGCGCACTGCTTATTTACTCCCAATACGATTAGCTGTCAAAGTGGCGGAGAGGGCCACATACACAAATCACATGAACCTGTCTTCCTCGAGAGAGTAGCATGAGGTGGAGGGTTTTTGTGTACCACGGAGCATGTGGTGGAAGGTAATTAACAAAAGAAGAAGTGAGCAGCGACGGGCGAAGGTGGACAGTATACGGTGGGGTGGGCTGGCTGCAGGTCAGCTGCTTGTTGCTATGCAACTCCTTTGTCCAACTGTTTTCTCTTCGGTCGGAACGACGAACAGGCAGGAGCGCATGCGGCCTCTGCTCAGACAGACAGGAGCCTTCTCCTCCTGCTCTATGTGCGTGAAAGCCACGCTGGCCCTCGCGCTCGTTCACTTGCTCTCCCGCAGATGACTGGCATCCAAATTACCATGCAGCCATTTTTCCCCCTCTCCCTCCTCACACCCTTCTTCTCAAAGATGAGTAATGGTGCCGGATTCATTATTTACACAGAAACATGCCGTAATTGAAGTTATGAGATGGTTGCTTGTCAGCGAACGTAAAGTGAGCCGATGTGCAATTATACTCCTCGTTTGCATAATGAGACGCGGCCGACGCGGCACAAAAGACGGCGGGGAGTTGGTGGGGGGGTAGAAGGGACAGACGCGTCGACTTTTGCCAGGACGCGGCAGCTAAAGCGCAGATGATACGTCTGAGTAATTCTTGGCAAAACAAGAAGCAGGAAATTGGCTGGCCCTGTGGTCCGCGCAACGTTATCGATCACAGTCATACACTGCGGAGCCTCTGAGGGTGTGGGTGGAATACACTCTGTTCCCCACACCAGGCAAGCTCAAAAGCACCGCTTCCATTTTCCACCCGCTGCTTGCTGCGCCCCCAAAACCCCTCCCCCCCCCCACCGATGCCCCACCCAGCGCCTCGCACACAAGCGCACACCCTTGCACACCCTCTCACAACCCTTTTGCTCATAACTTGTCTGCAGCAAAGCGGAAATCTCAATTAAAGCGCACCCCCCCCCCCTCAAATAATGCCTATAGTCATTCCTGGAGAGGTGGCATACGAAATGAACCTTTTATCCAATTTACCTTTTATTTAAAGTGGAAATTTCCTTTAAGCGGAAAGGCAATTAACTGAAGTCAACTGAGCATTCAAATCTCTGGATCAAGAGAAAGAAAAGGGAGAGGGAGAAAAAGGAAAGATTACAAGAGAAACGAGAGCAAATTTACTCAGTGGCATTCTAAATCTCCCATGACTTCGAGAGGTATTAATGTGACGAGTTCCTGCAATTTAGTGTCTCCAATAGATCCACTCAGGAAGACAGTGAAAGAAAGAAAGGAGCGGCGTGTCTCGGCGCCTGAGCGAGTGGCATTTTCATGCAGCCCTCCCGCAGGCTACAGTGCAGCCTTTTCAGACTGCATACAAAAAGCCACCAGGCGCCTTCCTTTCAGGGGCGAACAGATATTGAACAGAAATTTGAAATCATCTTAAATCAAGAGCAATAGATTCAAAAGACGCTAACGCTGCAGAGAGCCAGCGAGACGCGAGCCCAGCCACCCC
>JBBPCX010000016.1:12672455-12687699 GCA_037974365.1 Hydrocynus forskahlii | reverse complement strand
CCCATCCCCCATCCCCCATCAGCGAGAGCTTGCGTGATTAAGTTGGAGTGTAGGCGAGTCGGAGCAGATTGTAGAGCTAATGTGATGTTCTAATGTGCCACTGCTGTTTTGCAGCTTCGTGTGTTAAACTGGTGTGAAAAGCTAGGGTCACTCTGCTGCCTTTTTTCTTTATAATGATGTTTGCACCCACATTGCAAAAAACAAGTTCTCTAAAACATCTCTCTCTCCCTCCCTCTCTCTCTCTCTCTCTCTCTCGCTCTCTCTCTCTCTCTCTCTCTCTACACCCACCTTTCTTGTTTCAGGTTCTCTCCCATCACCATAGATAGCATGACCAGTCTAGTAGGGATGAATATTCCTGGGCACACCGGCACGGGCTGGTGCATCTTCGTCTACAACCTGTCTCCAGACTCCGACGAAAGTGTCCTGTGGCAGCTCTTTGGGCCTTTTGGCGCAGTAAACAACGTCAAGGTGATCCGCGACTTCAACACCAACAAGTGCAAGGGTTTCGGTTTTGTCACCATGACAAACTACGACGAAGCAGCCATGGCCATTGCCAGTCTGAATGGGTACCGGCTGGGCGACCGTGTATTGCAGGTGTCCTTCAAGACCAACAAGACCCACAAGTCCTGAACTCCCTCCCCACTCTTGTGTAGCCCCGATAAAAAAAACACCACTACTAACACCCACCTCAGCCCACACAGCTAGCCTACTCCAAACAGGAACACAAGCAACCAACAAACCAACTAAAGAGAACTGGATATGGCTTATAATATACCTTTGGACCTATAAGCCAATGTTGCCTAAGTATTACAAAAATTGAAAATGGAAAATATTAATGATTTGGAAGACCTGTAAGTGGTACAGGCATTATGTTGTATATCTTTTGAGTTCTTGTGGTTGTTTCTTTGTTTTCTCTTCTCTGTAAAACAGTAGCAAAACCAGTCCGCCCTTATTTCAAAGAAGAGAATGTCCTTCTTTAGATTGAACTCTCTCGGTCTCAATTCAGGTTTTCCTTTTGTTCTCTTTTAAAATCCGGATCCACTGTCGTTAGTATAAGGCCTCCCTGGGAAGAGAATGGGAGGGGGCTCTTTTTAAAAAAAGAAAATACAATCGGTGATCATTCATTCATTTGTTTTGGTGTATATTATTAAACCCCCAAGTAAATTGACAGGGATGATGCCATCCCTTTTCTCTAATGCAGAAGAAATTTCTAACATTGTTTTGTTTTCTACTGCAAACAGAACACATGTCTTTCCTCACGAGGGATCGGGAGACAGGGAGAGGGAAGGGATGGGTTAGCATTCCTGTTGACAAAAAAAAAAAATAACACACACACACACACTGTTGCCAAAGAGAAAATCTCTTTGCTTGAAAATGCGTTTAGAAAAAAATGAAAAAATAAAGAGAAAGAAGATCTATTTTTATAAATAATGATTAAAATAATAATTATTGAAGAATTTTTACAAGAATCTGGATTTGAAAAAAAGAGAAAAATATTTTGACTGGCTAATTGGGGTTTGGGGGGAGGGGTCAGGTGCCACCTTGTCTTGTTCGTTCTGCCGTGGTACTTTTTAGGATCAAAGGTTGTTTGTTTTTCGGGGAGAACCAGATTGGCAATGGTTTTGTAGATGGATGGTTTTATCAAGAGATGCAAATTCAGGCAGGTAATTTTTCATAGCACGTAATTGTTCAACAGCGATACCCAATAGGAGAGGGATAGGGGTCTTCCCAGGCCTAATGCATTGTAGTCAAGAGCCCAAAGTAAGGCCACACATTGTCCACTCATTTTCTTTCCATCATCAGTCTTTGGGATATCGGTAATGCATACACATGCGCACACATACACACACAAACACACATACTCCTCCATTTAGAAAACATAAGTACACTCTTATGGTTCCTTTCACTCTGATTTTGTGATATTGCATTTGAGATGTACTTCCTTTAGCGATCAACCGTAGGTGCTATATTACATGGTTCACATATCTTAAATATCCAAGTTTGTTGTTCTGTGTGTTATTTAGAAAAAAAAAATGAAACTTCGGTGTTGGCATTAAACTGAGCTGCTGTTTTCATTTTGTTTATTTTAATTGTCGGCCCCCATCTGGTCCAGAGAATTCTGTGCCGAGAAAGCCAGATGAGCAAATTCGGGCCTTGTAAGAATCACTTTAACGAGTTTTCTTTGGCTTGCTGACATATAGGTTACTTGCTGAGTGTACAGCGTTTGTCAAATTTCAATGATAATTAGCTAGTTTTGTTAGTCTAGTATTTGTTTCCTCAAAGGATCTATTACAAATGTGTCTTTCTTTGTTGTGTACAAATAGATGATATATAGTCTACATTTGTTTTACAATATCTATATCTATGAGTTGTCACTGTTTTTTGTTCAAGCTTGTCTTTTTTCATATGAAAACTTTATGAAGTGATGGTTCAGTTACTTAGAAAACTCGTGAGGAATCCTGTTTAATATGTTGTCATGTCGCTTGTGGAAAAAAAAAAGAAAAATTGGATTCAAATTATTTTTGTTTTTATTTGTTTGTTTGTTTACCGCCGCGGCAAAAGAAACCGGACAAAAAAGCTTCTTGAAAATATGTATTTATTTATTGATTGATTGTTTTCATTGATTAAATTATTTATTTATCTTGATTATTTATTTATTTATTTGTTTGTTTGTTGTTATGTTGTCTGTGTTTTTGTGTGATTCTGGTACAGGGAGGGGGGTGTTTCTGAGCTAAAGGGAACAAACGACTAGGGGGAGACGCTCTTCCATTAGTCCTGTGCACTGAGAAATTTTAGTACGTTTGTGCTTTGTACCAATATATCAAAATTACAATATAAAAAAGTTTAAAAGTCAAAAACGAAAAAAATGTCAAGAGGGTTGGTGAGGCTCTTCCCTTATTACTAGAAACAGTTACTCGCTATGCATAACCTAGTCGATAGTTAAATTTGCTATTGCTTTTTTCTTGTCTTGTTAAACATAAATCTTTAAATCTTTTTCAATAAAGTTTAGTCTTAATAGAATGTTATAACAGTTGTTCTGGTTCAATATAACCTGTGATAAGTTTGTGTAGTTTTAAAAGCCGCTTCCCGCCCTCCCTCCACACACTACCGTTGCTTTGCGATCCAACTTTATGCAAAAATTGTGGGTCTGAAAACATAATTTCTCATGGATTTTTATGGCATCCAACATTTTGGGCTCTGCTGCCTCGATTTGATTATGATACTGTTTGTCCATTGTTTTAGTCGCACTCATTGCATTGGACCTATCAGTGGAGAACTCAGTGTAACATGTTACCTTGATTTGAATCTACCATTTGCATATGACATCACAACTCCAAAAAGCATTGACGCTGATTGTACTGGTTGAAATAAAATAGCTATAGAAGATGATATTTGATAGATGATACCCACTATATATTTTCTAAGATATAGTCTATTTTGAGAGGTAAATTTAGTGAATGGCTCGTTGAGAGTAGGGGATCAGCTCATGTTGAGATAGTACTGCTGTGAATGTCGGAGAACTTGAACTACTACTTACACACGCGCACTCATACGCACTCGTCCACCTCTTCCGTCATCCGTTCATCCTCTGCTCCGCCTGCAGGGCGGCAGCACAGCCCTCCTCAAACCCCACCGTAGGTGGCAGTTTGAATTATGCAACGACCCAAGTAGAATGTTGTTCTGATGTACGAACTAATTTCTTACATCGCTTCCTCCTCTTTGCTCATGACATCACCCTCCGCGAGTTTGTGCATGACTGTGCGCGAGAGTTTTGTGCAGTGTGCATGAATGAGTGTGTGTGTGTATGTGTGTGTATGTGTGTGTGGGATGTGGGGTAAGGGGTGAGGGTGTGTGGAACATGGGGCCATGCCTCCGCGGGACATGCCCAAATCGCTGTGGCTCACTTTCTCCCCTTGTAGCGCCTTATAGTGGCAGCCTGCCAATAGGAAACCAACAGCCAGTAGTGTAGGAGGGAAGGCCAAGTGAGGAACAAGGCTCTTGTCATTTTTCATTTTCTCCTGAAGATGTGTTTGTTTACTCAGAATCTATAAATCTTTAAAGACAAAAAAGACGAAAAAATGTTCACCGGACCAAGCTGGTCTCTCCTACTTATGTTATTACTTAACTATCAATTATTGATTCTTGTTATTATGATTACTATTATTCTTATTATCCTTATTCTTATTATTAATCAAATTACTGCGATGAATGACTTCATGTTATCCTTGCTAGTTTAGGTCATTTCTGAAACTGGAAACAAAATATGGAAAAAAAATCTTGCTGTAAATGTTTTTTTCTTTTTCATAAACTGTTGTGTTTGAATTATTTGTACTTTTGAATGTTGGGACAATAAAATGAGGTGTTGAAAGCTGTGTGGTCTCATGTGGTATTTTTTTTCTTTTGTGTGTAGAAAAGTGGAAACTCTCATTCTTTGCTCAGGTAACTTCTGAATTTCCTTGACGTTTAATGGAGACAGACCTTTTAGGTATTCATGGAACGCTTCTCTTCATTGCAACCCCAGAGGAACTAAATGTCACTTGAGCTACTTCTTTTTGATATGAATTTGATGACTTATCAAAATGAGTATAAATGCCAAGGTCATTACTCTCTGTGTGGGTCAGAATCAAAGAAGGCACCCAAATGTCTACTGTATTATCACATTAATATGCTTCCCTTAGTCAATCAAGCACAGCAGTCCTTTTGAGTTTGGAGACGCCAAGAGTGTGAGCATAGTGCCCCCTGCATTTCTACTGGAGAACTATTTCAAGCAGGCAAATATCTCAAGGCCAGAGGCTCTCAGGTTTAAGCACATACATTGATCTAAAGTTATTAAGTGCTGTTGCAACAAAACATCACATCACCAAAATGATAACCATACAGGAGAAGAAAAAATGTTCAGAATTTTTAATGAAAATTAATGTGGAGTTTTTATTCCAAATTATTTTGCACCTTTTCTGCTTGTCTCATTTTGACACGATGCAAAGGGCAGCTGTCATCTTCAAAGTATGTAAAAAAATTAATTAATTAAATAAAAACAAATACAGATGCAAGGTTTTGTTGTGACAGTGGTGATCTGCTTGTTACCTCTGATGCAAAAAAAACTACTCCAAAGTGGTTTAATGTACACCAAACAGCCACAACATTAAAACCACACTGTGGCCCTTTGACGCATGGACTCCGCAAGACCTCTGAAGGTGCAGTGGTATCTGGCACCAAAACATTCACAGCAGTTCCTTTGAGTCCTGTAAGTAATGAGATGGGGTCTCCACAGATTGGACTAGTTTGTCCAGCACATCCCACAGATGTTTGACCAGACTGTGCTATTTAGGGAATTCGGAGGCCAAGTCAACACCTTTAGCTCTTTGTCATGTACCTCAAACATTTATGAACAATTTTTGTGACAGTGTGGCAGGGCACATTATCTTGCTGACACTGCCATTAGGGAATAGCATTGCCATGACAATGTGCACTTGTTCTGTGTAGGTAGGTGGTACATGTGGAAGTAACACCCTTCTGAATGTCAAGACTCAAGGTTTCCCAGCAGAACATTGCCTAGAGCATCACAATGTTTCTGTTGGCTTGCGTTCTTCCCACAGTGCAACCCGGTGACATAAAGTCCCCCAGGTAAGCGATGCACATGCACCTGGCCATCTACACGATGTAAACATACCAGGCCATCTTCTTCTATTTCGCCATGGTCCAGCTCTGATCCTCACATGCTGATTGTAGGCACTTTCAGGAGTGGACATGGGACAGCTTGTGCACTCTGACTGGTTCCCATGGGCCTTGACCCCATCAATGGTTCGCCAATTGATCTTCCTTGGACCACTTTTTTCAGTTCTGACTACTGCATACAGTTTTCAGCCCACAAGACCTGTTTTGGAGATGCTCTGACCCAGTGGTCTAGCCATCAGAATTTAGCCTTTATCAAAGTTGTGAACCTTATGCCTGTCCATTTATCCTGCTTCTAACACAGCAGCTTCAAGGACTGACTGTTCACTTGCTGCCTAATATATCCCACCCCTTTCCAGGTGCCTGTGTAATGAGACAATCAATATCATTCACTTCACCTGTCGGTGGTTCTAATGTTAGTTGACTGTTGTATAATGTAGTAAATAATAAAACGGCATACACTAAAGGCTTCCTAAAGGGATCAGGGCTTGGATTAAATGTTCTGGGAAAGATCCTTCACATAATGTGGATTATCCTGGGACTTTAAAAAGCCTATTCATACTCATACTTCACATACTTCACCTGAAATTGGCTCCTTAAATGTCCAAATGGTAACACTTCAGGCCAAAGCTACATGGCATGTACAAACCTTTTTAACATCTGATATAAACCTACATAAACATTTACATTTACAATATTAGTGGTTAGAACATACTGAGATGAAAAGACATCAAAGTTGACTGAAGCAGTGTTTATGACTTAAATTGGAATAAGTCTTTGCAATATTGTATTTAGGTACACATCAGCTGTCACAAAAATGAACATGCATGGACCTACTAATGCTAGCTTTCGGCGAAAGGTTCTGTCTAAATTTGTAATATTACACACTTCTATTTCTTCAGAATTTCGTTGTATAAGCCAAGTCATGCAGATACTGATTAATAGGGTTAAAGAATACTGAAAGGTTCTTTAGAGAACCAAAAGCAGGTCCTCTATGCAACCACAAGGATACTTTTAGGAGTGTACTAAATCATAACACCTCTACCAAGATATTAAGTGTCATTAATATATTTAATAGTTATGAAAAAGTAAGTGATATAAGTGGAAACTGAAGTCATTTGCTGTATGTGATGTGTGCAGGGAGTGAGGAGGGAATGAAGGACGAGCGGACGATGAGGGAGATCAGTGGTGTGATAAAGTCCTCCAGTCTGTCTGAGTCTCTCCACACTGTTAGAGATGTAATGAGGTGAGAGGCTCATAAAGGGAGAGAAGTGACAGTCACTCCGCCCCCGGTCCTCCTTTAAAATTCCCCCCCGACCAGCTGCCACCTAACCAAGACCAGAACACAACTTAAAGAGCTGTGTTTCTACACTCCATTCTAAACTTCGTCATTCTTTGTACAATTATGTCTCAGAGTGGTAACCTCTTGGACCCATGGCTTATCATTTAGTTATTGTCTCTAGGGGGGAATTCCACTAATTTTTCTAGTTTCTGCATAATTAAATGGGTAAGATGTAAACAAAATTATTCAGAATGATTTGGTGTGAAATGAGCCATTCTACAGAAATGTTTCAAGTCACATTGTTTTCACAGTGGTGGCAATAGGAGCCAGAGGTCTGAAGTTACATCACAAAAAGCTATTACAAAAAATAGATATGAATATGCCACCTGATGCTTGAAACATTGTGATGACAGTTTTGAGAAGGTTTTGGCCTAAAACAAATATTTTTCAAATCCATTCTGGTACACGCAGGTTATTGAAAAAATACAGGATGCAAAGAAAGCTTGTAAAGTGTCAAATGTAAACTTATTTTTATCATAATTATTAAAAGAAAACAAATGTAGGTTTGTAACTTCGCTTATATCTCAGTGGCTGAACTGGGCAGAAATTAAGGGGGGATCCCTTTAAAAGGCTCCTATAATCTCCAAGTGTCACTTTATACTTTTTATAAATGGAAACTAAGCTGCAAAACAGACTGTTTTTTTCATTGTTTTGTAGCATCATTTACATATATGTGTCTATTCAAGGTCACCTATTAATACTGGTTTTTAGTTTTCAGTTGGACTACCTTTTCAGTGAGGCATGATTCAGGACAGGCAATGAAAACAAAGAAAATTTGCATATATTAGGATTCTTGATTTGTGAAATTCTTTCTCTGCATTTAACCCATTCACCAAGTGAGGCTGTGGGCTGCCGCCAAGGAGGCGCCTGGGGAGCAGTGTGTGGGGACGGTATCTTGCTCAAGCGGTGACACTAGCATTTGGGATTCAAATCCCAACCCTCTGATTGCAGTGCCAACGCCCCTAACCATTAGTTGTAAATGTACAGTAACTAAATTAGCCTGACCAGTAAACACAGAAAGGAAAATGGCCATGTGAAAATGAATGACGCCTGTTTCTGGTACATACAAGCACATCATTAAAAGTGATTAAAAAAATGTGAGGTAAGGCTTAGTATTCTGCAACTACTATGCGTTATTTAGGAACTTCACTGAAAATGGTCTGTGATGCAAGTAGTTTGAGAAAGATGAACTGAAGTATAAACACATGTATAGGCCTTTATACGTGAGTTCATCCCATTATCAAAACACATAACATGCTGTTAGACATTTTAAAGTGGTGTATACATGTTGAGTTTTTTTAACCACAGCCATTTTCCTCATGTTCTAGGCTTTGGCAATTCCTCAAGAGGTTCTTATCAAGAATAGTACTGTCTAGATTTTTTTTTGTCACATACATATACACATATGACTCCATATACGGTACATTTAAATTTACTTGTAAACAGACTGTAGTGGGAGAGTCAATGCACTACACTGCTCAGAATTGACAGAAGCATCAAAAAGCATGTGTGACACAAACTGAAGCGAGAAAATTTGGTTCAAAAATACTGAAGGTAAGAAACATGTCTGCTCCCATTGCGTGGTAGAGTTTAGTTCCAAATATAACACATCTAAGCCAACTAATCAACACTCTTAAAAATTATGGTACCTAATTCTTGGCCTAGATGAAGAGTTCTAGGGAAAAATTAATTGGTATAAAACCTTCATGTTATGTGTAGCCCCTTGCAATATTAAAAATGTTCTTCACGTCTGCTAAAAGCTTTCCTTTGGGAACCAAAAGAGATTTCTATTGCAGTCCCAACTCCCAACATGCCTGAATCCATTAAAAACACTGAATACCTGGCTCAGGTGTGAGGGGAGATGGTATGGAGCAAAAACATTGACTGACTGGCGGGCCCTGAGACTTGGGTTGAAAATTACTGTTCGATGGCTCGCCTCTAAAGAACCAGTCTTGGCATCCTTTTTGTTACAAATGAAGGTCTTTGGGAGCATATAAGTTATTACTGAAGCAGAACTAAACTCTGTAGGATGTCTCCAGGAGCACGGGTGGGTTATCCAATAGGTCTAACTCAACAAGGATGTAAAATGTTGTGCAGTTAATAAAACTAAAAATCCACATCTTTAGAGGCTTCTTCCAAAAACATCTGCCACATCGCCATATGTCGAACGCTATTATGTAACTCAGTTTCACATCCTGCATCTGACATTCTGTCACTGCAGCGATGAACATATTTTTCAGTCATTATGAGCTTTAACATCAACTCATGAAATGTCGCGAGAGAGATGGTATGCTTCTGCGGTGAAATATTTAAAAGTGCTTTTTCTAAAGGCCAATCAATAAGTACTAGAACAGGTGACACTGTTGCTGACCTGACTGTCTGGAAATGTCAACAGTGCCCATCATCAAAATCCAATATTCAGATCCTAAAATGGCAATAATGAGTTCATCTGTTTTGTTGTCCTCTTCCCTACGAAACACTCTGAATGCTTCAATTCAACAAACCTTTTGAAACTCATTTAAAAAATGTTATGCACCCATATGAACACAACCGATGCCCCTACACAAGTGAGCACAAACAACAAAATGTAGGCAAAGTCAACATTTTATGCAAAAAAGTAAAGCAAGTACACTGAAAGTAAAGACACTGATTTTTTTCAAGCAGTCTGAGCAAAACACATCGAAAGTCCATACTGTCACAAACTCCATCTATTTGACATCTTTGCTCAGTACCTGGGTGTGGAGCGAAACAGCTGTATTGGAAACCATTCATAGACAAAACTGTTCATGACAGTCATGTGCTTTTTACATGTAAGGTGAATGTTGACATTGCACCACGTCAATCAGACTTGAGCAGTAGTTTCTCTGTGGCATCACTCCAAGGAACACTTTTTGGCACCATTATTTCTAGGTCCAATATGGGAAAAACAGTTGTGCTTACTTTGTTGAGTTTAATTCAGCTGTAAAGTTTCAAAACACACCGGTTCATCCAGTCCATAAAAGGATTTGAGAATGTGTTGCAAAAAGAGTCTGAACTCATTGTTTTATAATTTCACATTTATCTGTCTATTCATCCCACCGCTATAACAAAATGCCAGTTTAATTTAAGCAAGAAATAGAGATTGAGAATGGTTCTATAGAAACAAATGACTTTTTTAAATGCATAAACCTACTCAAATGTAATAAGTGGGCCTTTGTGGGGAAAAAATAAAGGAAAGATCCTATTAAACTGCAGTCCAATATACAGCATACTGAGCAAAACTTTTGCAAATTTAACAAGGTGCGGCTTTGTCTGCCCCGAACCCTGCCCCACCTGGCCCTGCGGCTCACTCTCTTTCTGTGCAAGTGTGTTCGACAGTGCTGGAAAGTGTGGGAGAGGGGACCTGGGCCCAGTCAGGGGACCTGCCTCAGTGTGTGCACACAGATGGAGTGGATGTGCTCCGTTTGCCCTATTCTTCGGCACCAACACAGCCCCTCCATTGGCACTCACTCTATACACACTCACTATCTCTCTCTCACACTCTCTCTTTCCCTTCCTGCCTCCTTTATTACGCTTTATCATTGACTTTCTTGCTCCTTCACTGTATCTTTCTCTTTCACTGTCTGTTTTTCATATATATACACACACACACACACACACATCCGAAAAAAGAAGCAGCAGTTCAGATAAGCAATAGCTGTTACCTGTGGGAGTCTGAATGCTTCCAATATCTACATTTTATATGCATTCAGGTTTTTTAAAAGTCTGTTTCTATACTGAGGTGCTAGCAGCATCTTAACTAAAAGTAGACTAAATTAAAAATAAATATCTCTGAAGTTATCATGGAGCTATAGGGTGTATTGCTACAGAATGGTAAACAACCACACAACAAAGAACAGCCATTTTTAGTTCTGCCAATCAAATCAATATCTCGAAAATCTCTCTCTCCCCTCTCTCTTCTCTCTATTTCTCGCCAGGAATCTTCTTCAGGTTCTCCAAGATCAGATTTGAATATCTCTCCTCAGCACTTGCTGTTTTCCACCATCTGTCACAGATGACAGTGAAGTCTCTGAGCCAAAACTTCATTCAAAGGCCCCCCGAATCCCCGCTCTGCATTCCAAATACACACACACACACACACACACACACACACACACACTGAGGCTGGACCAACAGGCAGGTCTTCAGTCTTCTGTCACACAAAGCCAGTCACTACACTTTGTAAGTCCACTGGCACAGTCGCCAGCCATAGACCTGCATTTTCACTGGCATGATCTCGACCACCCATCAACAACTCGAGAAACTTGGCCGCTAGTCAGCTGCTGGCAAAACTGCTTCTTAGCAACGCAGCCGGGCACTGCTGCAGGGTTTGAATTCCAGCTGCACCATGTGCTGTCTGTAGGTGGTTTGCCTGAGAATGTAATTGGCCACATTCTCATTAGAAAAGATGAGGCGCTCCCTGTCTCCATCATTAAGCAATGTTGCACATCTGCATGGTCATGTGGCAAAGTCAACTGCTTACTTGTCTCATCCCAACTCAACAAGCTGCTGGACGATATTCTATGCCTGGAACAAATGTGTTTATAGATTTTTCACACACTGGAGGATCGCTGGCCCTTGCCAACTGATGGTAGCCTACTGCTACACAATAGGAGAGATACTTGAGATGAATGCAAACTGGAATGATTAAGCCAAAAGAACAAGTTTACATTTGATTTCTGTGCAGCATCAGATGTCCTATACTTGACATGACCAGCTTTGTTTAAGCATGCTGAGCTTTAAAGAAAGGACATAATATGCAGCTCTGTAGCTTGGAGGAAAATCTGAATTGCTGATGAGGTTCTTGTTTTTAACCGTACATTCTTTTGAGATGATCATTTTGCAGACTGCTTTAACAAGCTTTAAAGGTATGATGTGTCACTATGTGATCTTAAAGGAATAATGCAACCCAAACCTTCCCAAAAAACAACCCAAATCTTCTCTCAACACAGTTAAACCACATCTGACACAGGGTTAAGGATTCAGTATAATTCACTGTGAGCTACAAAAATGAAGAAAATTTCACCATGTGGCTCAACAGCGGGAACAGCCTTTGCGGACAACATTATGTTGTTTCTATCTGTTGTTTCTATTAACAACCATATTTCTTCAGTTTGACAAATTTTCATTAATAGTTATTTAGTTAACAACAGTGCATAGCGTTTTCTTGGCAATGATATTTCAGTATATTTTTGTTCTGATATTCATGTTCTGTATATTCCTCTCTCTGGAGAGTGCCTATACAATTAAATAAATATTTTAACATCTTTTAAAATGTAGAGATTATTTTTGTTTGTTTGTTTGTTTTTGTTTTTGTTTTTTTTTTCAAATACATGAACACATCTCCAATGAAAGACACACATAGACAGACAGACAGACACACATACACACACACACATATATACATTACACTATGAGTGTCTTTCATTGGAGGCCCCCCCACACACATACATACACAGTCCTGTGCTTTTTGGATTGTGGTTTTCATGCCTGTCAGCACTGAGAGTACTATAAATGGGCAACCTGTTGGTGAGACCCAAATATGGCGTCAGCTGTCTAAATGTGCTGCAGGCAACAATATCCAAGTGCAACCCGGGGGTGATGATTAAATAAAGCTTTGACCTCGAATCCCAGTTGTGCCACATGTTGAATAAGGCTGGTGGTCAACAAGAACACAAGTGGCTTGTTCCTGCTGGAAAGGACTTCTCACTCTTATTTTTATCGTCCATTGTATTTTACCAAACTGAAGGCTGTGTTGTGATTGCTAGTCTCACGTGTGTACTATATGCATATTGCACAACTGCCTGACCACTACTGTCTGTACCGCTTTAACAGTGATGCTGCTTGTGTCCATTATCTACTGCATGGTTCTTTGTGCATGACCTCTTACTGTGTTTTGTCTTATTAACAATGATTATGAATAATTTAATCTGTCCTGTAGTGCTCTGGGCATAAGAAAAGCATGACGCAAATAAAATGTATTATGAATAAAATGATTATTTTTAATGCTGTAAGAGTACTTGCAAGCACTGCAATACAGCACTGTATTGTTTTGCTACCCCTATTATTAATTTTCTTTCTCTCTCTTATTTCTAACATGTACTTCTCCTAACTGAATGAATACAACCAAACTGGTTAATATACAAACAGCAGATCATTTTAGATAGGAGGATGTGTATTATTCAAGCTTTTCTGAAGCTAATACTATACACTGTTTCCATTGTAATCTTCAGGACATTCTGTTAGATTTCTGTCTTTACTGTTCTGCCTTCCTCCCCTCTGTTTTTCATCTTTCTTTCGTTTTGATTTCTTACTGTTCTTTTATTTTCCAACGTTCCTTCATGGAATGAACTGGAAAGTTTGTTTTCAAATCCCAGATAAATAAATGTTGTTAATCAATTAAATTACTGAAATATATGTATAATTACAACTCAGATTTAGCCAAATGTATTAATCAGAAACAAATGAGTAGAAGACTAAGTGGAAGGTAAAAGACAAATGAGCTGAATAGATTTTGGATTAGCAAAACAAAGACACATCACCCTAAACACACACATACACACACACGCACGCGCGCACACACACACACACACACACACACACACACACACACATACACACACACACACACACATACACACACACACACACACACAAACAGCAGGCCAGTTGGGAGTGGACAGGCACACATTCTCTCACCTGGTGAGAATTCTGTTTTCTCCTGCTGTCATGGCTGTCTGTCCTGTATGCATCACTTCCTTTCTGGGTCAACACCACCTCACCTCACGTTTACCTCTTATCAAACACACGCACACACACACACACACACACACACACACACACACACACCACACACAGCTGCACGCAAATGCATGCTCACGTTTTTCACCTAGGCAGTCTATCAGTTGGGCTCCTTCTTTCAAAAAGTACTTTCAACATCTGAGCACCTTCAATACCTAAAACATTCAGCAGCCTTTCATGCTTATAGTGTACAAGTACACTATCCTATCATTCAGTACCAGTGAAAAGTCTAGACACAACAAGCATTTCCTATTTACTATTTTTTGAAATAGGAAAGACAGTGGTGGACAAAGTATTCAAAACCTACACAGTACTTGACAGAAAGATATTCTTGGTAAATACTTTAATAAACATAGACTGCACCTATTTATATTTATACTTCAATTAAAGGACAAAAGTACTTGCTTATAAATGTACTTTTGTAAGTTCGGATCATCTCCAGTTCCACCAGCTAGCTACATCTCCTCATCACATGACACCACCAGTATTAGGAGGGTGAAGGTTAGAACATGCTTTCTCCATGGAACATGAAGGAGAACGCTGACTATCAATTCACGCCCTTGAAGGAGAACACCGACTATCAATTCTGTTAGGTCAGCTAGCAGAGGCCCACACTGGTTAGCACGGCACTTTGAGTGATGGGGGGTAGGAAGAGAAACAAATGACAAAGTACTGTTGTTAAAGCTACAAAACTTTAATCAACGGACTGTTTTGAAATATATGTTAATATGTCTTTTACAAGCATCAAATTACCATTTCTAGTCTAAACCAAATGCTATTAGCATGGAACTAAAATAAACTACAATAACAACAGCAAGAGCAGAAATTAGTATTATCATGGAGTTGTGTTTACTCTTTGTTTTTTTTTTACTGTGTTTTTTTCATTTTTGGCCTGAACAGCAATCCTAAGTATAACAGTCACAACTGCTGGCCAGGGCCCTTATATCTAAGATGCAAAATATACATTCTGTCATGTTGATTAAAACTTTTTTCAGGCCTTGTGTATGCGTGCTGATTCCCTAGTTCTGTAACACTGTCTAGATTTAGCTCACTTTCACTGCAGGACTCCAGAGCCATATACTGATTATCTGCACACACCATGGTACTTGCCTTGTCATGATTCTGTGGTTATTTGATTCACTTTGTTGTGCTGTGACACTGTTTCTCTATGCAATATGGAAATTGCTGTACCTGTAGTAAGTATCTTCTGCTTTCACCATTTCTGCAGACGTCAGGTCAGACTGAGTAATTATATGGGGCCGAACTCACTGTGTAGGTCCAGTTGCACCAGGCCTCGACTTGTGCTATAGTGCAGAACGTCGGTAAATGGATCTAATTGCTGCGATGGGTGGCGTCTGAAGTGGAGGCCATTTTAAATGATCAGGCCAGCGGTGCGGTGTGAACAAGCCA
>JBBPCX010000016.1:12664955-12667455 GCA_037974365.1 Hydrocynus forskahlii | reverse complement strand
AGTCTCATCCTGTTGTGTCTTGCTTCCTCTTGGTCTGTGTTGAATGTGCTGTCAGCCAACCATGAAGTTACCCTATATCTTGCCGTTACCCCTATACCATGTTTAGTGTACCCTGCCTGGTTTTCTATGTTTTCTCAGTGTTCTACATTTGGTTTTGGTGCGTTCTCTATTACGTCATCCAACACTATACACGCATTACATTTACGTTCTCAGTCTCCTGCCTAATGTTAGGAAAAAATGGGCAAAGTAATACTTTTTTGCCTTTTCCCCCCAACTGTTTAGAAGAGCAATTATCACATATACAATAGGGCTGGTTTGTGCTAGCCTCAGTGCTGGCGTCAAGGGGGGCATTTGAAGGCATTGCCCCCGCTAGCGAGTCGCCACGCTCCTGCTTAGACACTTTAGTGTCGCTCATATGCAGGGGTGGACTGGCAATCTGTGTGTTCTGGAAAAGTCCAGCCTGAGATCAGAATCAGAATCTGAAAACTTCATTTATCCTGGAGGAAATTGTCCCCACCCCCCTGGAACCATGGCCGAGCTGGGAAAGAAAGTCCAGGGACATTATAGTTCATGATCGGTAGTGGCCCCCCATAGTCAGCTAGATGCCAGCTCGGTAGGTCCGCTCTGACGCTGGCCCTGGCTAGCCTGTCTATGGAATATCAGGGTCATAATTATCACAAAGCTAATTATGCTGCCAAAGTTTGCTCTTTTGCATAGTGCCCAGCCTCTTTCTCATATTCTCTTTCAAACAGTCCAAAGTATTTCTCCCATTTCTGAGCAGAATTTAAACTCATTTTTCATTTTTTAACCTATAATTAGCAGGATATTGTTACTCCTTAAGAAGTGGAGACACTAAGTACCAGTGTTGTGCACGAACGCGTTCAATAAATGTTCCTATTTTTCATGAACGCTGAAGTGAACAAATCAGTTTACAAATTATAAACGAGGACGTGAGTGACGTTCACTCTCGCGAGACTGAACGCAGCTCACGTTTTACATCTGTTGATTACAGGCTAGCATGGTTAGAGCTTCGTTGTCAGATGCTTCTGCAGAAGGCAGTTTGTTTAAACATTTGAGTCCATTTTTTGAAGAAATTGGTGTAGATTAGATGGGGAAAACCACAAGTTTTGTTTACGTTTAGTTACGTTTAGTTCTTTTCTGAGCACTTTAAAACGATATTGTCTGAATGTTGCATTTTAGGCAGATACGTTTTGTTTACATTTTGTGTTAATATTGTCTGAATAAAATTTCCATATACTGTATACCTACACCTCATGTATTTCACTTTCAGCATAACATGATGCTGAACATTAAACTAGTTCTTTTTCAGTGTGAACTGGCACAACACTGCTAAGTACCTTCTTCAAGGAAGAAATGCTCAGGGACCAGGGGAGGTTGTCCATCAGTGCTGTATAGTATAGAGGTAATAACAGCTGAATTTATATATGGAACACCCTAGGATGTGTAACTAAATTTAGCTTTTACAGGACATACAGTTTAAATGAATGTAATAATGTACAAATTCTTTACAGTAATTTCCTATGCTATCAGTCACTTACACTGAGCAATAACTGTGTGCATGTTTCCCTATGGACATGCACCATGGCCGCTGTTTTAAACTTTTAGAACAGAATGCATTATTTTAAGGCAGTGTATGATGAAGCTTTTTCATCCACGTGAGAACAGAATGGGAAGTTTTAGTTTTGAATGAATTTCATTAGTCTTTGACCGCCTCAATGCCTGTAATATATTCCTGAACAAAGTCCTTAATTTACAGCAATTACAAGTGGTTGACAATTTTGCCTATGCCTTCATTACAAAAGGAACCCTTTAGATGATGTTCAAATCGTATCTGATTTAATTATGCCGTCTTGCATTTGGCACAGATTATTTCATTTAAATCACTGATAGCTCATTCCCTACATGAAGTATTAACTTGTTTTTATACTTTCCTTTTCTTGTATTAAAAACAATGGGAAATTAATGTCACTCATGATTTACAATTCAAGGATTCAATTAATTGGAATATTGGGCTAGAAAATGCAATCTTTTATGCATTGTGTGATGAAGAGTAGTTCTTTTTCTCTATAATATAAATTCCTTTGTGCTTTTTGAAGTTCACCTAACAATAGTAGGCTGAAAGATTGGCAGTTTTGTGGAGCTGTTAATGAGAAGTTTGGTTTGACTTTCTGCGAGTTGGTGAAGAGATCTTTTATAATAACAGGCATTAAGGCTATACTCTTGAGTGCATGGCTTTCCAGTCATTAACCTGCAGTCGACACCTGAGTGCCAGAGAGGACTCTGCAGCCCTCTTTATAAGCTAGCCCACAGGTGAGTCACACTCATGCATATATACCCCCCCCACACACACACACACGCACACACACACACACACACACACACACACACACACACACACACACCCACCCACACACACACATACACACACACACACACGCACACACACACACACACACACACACACACACACACACACACA
>JBBPCX010000016.1:12638376-12664111 GCA_037974365.1 Hydrocynus forskahlii | reverse complement strand
ACACACACACACACACACACACACACACACACACACACACACACACACACACACACACACACACACACAAACTAGCTCAGCTTACAACTGTGAAAGAAATGTTTTCCCGCTTAACTGTCAGAGCCTATTATTTTCCTTTTTTAAGCCAAATGCATATTCTAGCATGGACTCTGTTTCTGTCCAAAGAGATTCTGAAGCTTTAATTTTTTTGAATTTACCTTTCAGGCCTTAAAACTGACCTTCCCAGAGTACTGCTTGTAAGCAGAATATATTACCGCTGCAACATGCAGAAATTAATTAATAATTAACTTGAGATTATGTTTGGTGGCCATGCGATAATCACTTGAAGCAGTCGGAGAGGTTGTTACAGAGTCAAAAGAGCCGTCTCGAATCCTTAAGGCTGCAGTAATACGCCATCACTAATACCTATTACATGCATTAAAAGTCACTTAAAATATACCCTACTCCTTTGGTGAAGTTTCCGAGATGCTTAACAAGCTGAGGCAGAAAACACTACACTATGAGAGCACTGCGTAAATGAAAGTCAACAGGTATGCGGGCAGATGGACACGCGTACACTCACTGACACAAATGATCTTCTAAAGAGCAAACGAGCATTTTTGCAGCCGCTAATTGGAGCGTGGAAAAGACCATCAGCAGTGCGTGAGGATGAGTGGCCACTGGGGGCAGCGCAGAGCGCTCCAGGGGACTCAGGGTCATTACACCACTAATGGAGCCATATGGCCTGCAAAACAAACAGAAAACAGCCCCCTTTTTTTTCCCCTCAATAATAAGGTCATGCGATGCCTTTGCTTATTTGGCTTGAGACCAGCGGGAAGTTGCGAGAAAGACGTGGCCACTTCAGCATGGTGTCTTCCGTTGGTAAATGGATTTATTTAGCAAGATGCGCCCTCGGCAAAGGCAAAAGTTAAGTCCTGCAGAGCGATGGGGAGCAGGGAGGACTGCCGCAGATTGCAGTGCACTTGGTGTTTAGGGATGATGGATCAGCAGAGCAGTTTAGTCATGATGGCTTGTAAATGGAGGAGGAAGGCATTAAGGGCACAAAACTCATAAGGTTGTTTTGGAGTAAACCACTTATAAAAACTTATATAACTAACACATTCATGGAGAAGAAGGAATAAATGTTGTTTTATTTACCAAAACAAAGCTATTTTCATCCTTCCATATAAAGATAAATGAGACAAATCCATCTCTAAGATACCAATTTGCCTTAAAGGGCCCATACTGTGGGAAAATAAATTGGTGATGCGGTATCTAAACATACCCTTCACCCTACAATCCTTACAGTTAATGTATGGAAACAAAGCATCAAAGACAACCTACTTCAGATGTACTGTTTTGGTGAAAACTGACTCCAGCAGTTTAGTCTCCACCCAGCCAGCACTTCTACATTTACATTTACATTTACGGCATTTAGCTTCTAAAAGATGCATCTTACAGAACAGTCGCCAAACATTTGGACCTCTATTCCATTTGGGGCTCTATTGCTCCTATAAACACTCCAAGTGCAAAAAAAAAAACATTTCTGTGTGTCAACTGAAAGATTTTGGTGTCAGGAATCATATGTTTCTATGAGCCTTTGGATGGCTCCCTTATCCTGATGTCAGGATGAGGAAATTTGCATAGAACCACCCCTCACCTGTTGAGCTGCCACCCACTAAATTAGTTGAAGAGCCGCCATTTTTGTCTGCTGGTTTTACGAGCACGTGCATAAGACACCAAGTGCTATGGCTACAGGTCACACAAGAAATGTGATTTGTTGGCTGCAAAGAACAACACAAATCCCTACACCGCATTTGTGAAAGCGTTTGTGCTGGTGGCTCCTCGTCATCTTGCTCTGGGTCCGACTTGGGGTCGAACATATAGGGCTTGATAGCGCCTCTGTTTTCAGCCATTTTCACTTGTGGTAAACACCTGTAAGCATGGGATGGGTGGGGCGTGGCCAGCAACAGCTTATTTGCATAAAAGTGACAGAGCCCTTAAACGGCTCATTTTGAAAGGGACTGAAACTGTCAAGAATGGAGCTGGTGAAATCTTTTCATGTGACAGTGATTTTGTGCAAAGAACTACATGAACATGTTTTGTATAGCCCATAGACCTATTATAACTTGTTTAATTAAAATCAAACCTTTATGGCATTCAACATCTTTTAAAATGTTTATCTAGGTTTGCATCACTAATTATGAAAGACCCATAGAGATGTAAAATAACCTTATGAGTCCTATAATTAATGTTTACAATGGTCAGCACCAAAAGAGGAAATTCAATATAAGAGAATGCTTTTCTCTTCTTCTAGCAGCACAACAACAGATCTGCCTCTTTGGAACATTGGACTCTTCATAGGCATTCATCTTGGTCTCGTAGCTGCTGCTAATAATAGCAGATAAGCAATAAATGTGTGTGATTTTGGGACCATAAACTGTAGAACATAGACAATCAGCAATAACATTAAAGCCACCTGTCTAATATTGTCTAGGTGCACCTTGTGCCACCAGAACAACTATGATCCATCAATGTATGTATTTCACAGTAAGTTGGGCTGTGATATCTGGCACCAAACCGTCAATAACACCTTAGACCTTTTGTTCCTCAAACCATTCCTTAAAATGTTTGTGGTGTAGCAGCACACACTGTCCCACTGACATTAGGGTATACTGCTGCCATAAAGAGGTGAACCTGGTCTACAACAATGTTTAGGTAGGTAGTACATGACAAAGTAACATCTACATGAATGCCAGGACCTAAGGTTACACAGCAGAGCATCACACAGAGCCTCACACTGCTTCTGCCAGCTTGCCTTCTTCCCATAGTGACTCCTTATGCCATCTCTTTCTTCAATATGTGATCCAAACAGGCAGCCAGCCTCATGAAAAAGATGATGTAAAAGAAAATGTGATTCATCAGACCAGACTTCTTTCATTGCTCCATGGTGCAGTTCTGATGTTCATGTGCCCTTTGTAGATACTTTTGGCAGTGGACAGGGGTCAGAATGGCCAATCTGATCGGTCTGCAGGTCCAGAGCCCCATAAATAGCAATTATTTACTGTGTGTTCTGACACCTTTCTATCATAGCCAGCATACATTTTTTTCAGTAATTTGTGCTTCAGTTCTTCTGTGGCATCTGACCAGACAGACGAGCCTCCACTCCCCACTACACCCCACAAGACCTGCTGTTTGGCTGATGATCTGACTCAGTTATCTAAATTCAGGTTTTAATGATGTGGCTGATCAGTGTATTTGTATTGGTTGTCCTAGGTATCAGAATTCAAACTAACAAACTGAAACAAAACCAAGAGAAAAAGATACCAAAAATATCACAAAAATCAAACTCTGGTGCAGAACGAAGCAAACAAAGTGTGAAAACTAAGATTAAGCCTAAGACTGTCCTATTGCCCAATAAAAACACACCCAAGAAAAATCCATAGGAATTTTGTCTAAGAGTATGATTGGCCTCAAATTCCAGGGCCACATCTTTGTCTTGGTACTGTTTTCTTGTTTATTTTAGCATTAAGCACTGCACCTTTAGGAGTGAGAGATCAGAAAATGAAACAAGCTCAAAAACAGTGTGTCTGTCAGCAGTCTAGAGCAAAAGAGCAGAGATGTGTTGTTTTCCCAAGAACGCCTACCACAATGCCATACCCAGAAGGAGAATCTGTCATAACATGAATACCAATGACTAATATCAGCAGTCGTATGAGTGAAAAAATAATAATAATTCAGCAAAACAAGTCTTTGCTTGCTTTTTGAGTTTTTTGCTTGCTTCTCTATACTATATTGCTGCTCTGGGCCCATGAAGTCACTCAAAACGAAATCTCTCTTATGGTGGCACTGTGAGTTCGGTAGGGTTAACACTGAATGAACACAGCCATCCTGACCCCTATTAGCAGTGTTCTGTTCTCATTCACTGACCTTCAACAGACTGTGATTTAATGTGCATGCTGCCCTGTTTCAAATAATACTCCAAACAAACACTTACTCTTTCTGTCATCACCGAAGTTTAGCTTGTTGACAGGAGCTTGATTTAGGTTGCAATTTTCTTCAAGAAAATCAATAAGCTCATCAGGAGGCTTGCTGTCTGGCAAATGCATAAGTCAGAAGTTACAAATGGGCGGTAATGCTTGTTTACAGAATACGCATTCAGAGTCATAGTCTGCACAAGATAGGACATGAAAGCACAGCTGCCTTTAAATTGGACCAAATGTCGGCAGATTGCCCAGTAGTATAGAATAGAAAGTGATTGCGGTGATTCGAACAGGGCCTATGGCCTCCTCCTAATAGCCTGCTTCTCTCTGGACCTCAAGGCCTTTGATCCAAGACTGGCTGTTGCTGCTCATCATTAGTGGTCCAATCCACTCTGACTTTATTGATAATTCCATTATTGCTACTTTACTAGCTTTTTCTGCAAGCTTCAATTGACTCTTAAATAAAAAGTATCCACTGAATTCGTTTCACTCTTTCTACACTCTTTCAAAAATATTGCCAGCCTGTTCTAGCTAGATGCTGGTTCTTAGTATTCTGATACTTTTTGTTCCTCTATGAATTGACATGATTTTCAATTTGGCCTGTAACACTTCTGGAGGGGTTTCTGTCCACTATTGGTTTTCAGCTGCAACAGATTTGATATAGCAGTTGATTTCAGGTGTGCATCACAAAACTGTAAAACCAACTATTGTGCTGAAAGCATTTACTTGAGACCTATAGCAGGCTTTCTGATCTTTTGCCCTGAAGTGGACAAACCCAATGTTCTTGTATACCATGCGCAATCAGTATCCAGGAAGATGTGTGTTTTTGGTACTATACAGGTTTCATATCCATGCTTTTACGCTTATTAACAGAGTCAGTTGGAGAACACATTTTCTTTGTTTATGGCAGAACAGTTTAATGTGTGTACAAGTGTAAAGTGTCCATTTTTGTCATCTGTGAACACACAACAGCATACAACTGTTCTCTGTATTTCATCAAGTGAAGCAGCGGGCAGCCAGGAACACAGCGCCCGGGGAGCAGTGTGCGGGGACGTTACCTTGCTTAAGGGTACCTCAGAGGTGCCACTAGTAGTCCTGGGATATGAACCCATAACCTTCTGATCGCAGAGGCAACTCCCCATCCACTAGGGCGCCCCTAGGTGTATGTCATGTGATGGAGAGATAGGAAGCAGTTCAGGTCAGAGTGTGTGAGTGTGAGTGTGTCTGTGTGTGTGTATGTACAGTTTGTTTTTCTGCTCTGAAATAAGATGAGGTGAGGAAAGAAACTGTCCCCTGTCCTGGTGGTGAAGGTCTGAACGCTGTGAAACCTTCTGCCAAACACAAAGAGTGGAAAGAGGGCGTGTGAGGGGTGTGTGGGATCATCCACAGTGTTGGTGGCTTTGCAGATGCAGCGTGTCTGCAGCAGAGGGTTGAGAGACCTCGATGATCTTCTCAGCGTTATCTGTGCTCCACGCCTACAACAAGATATAATTTGCAGTGAGCTTAAATGACTCTTTCATGGAGTTTTTGCGAGAAACAAAAATCTTCTACAAACTGAAACAAGCCACACTGACTGTTTTTAGGGTTGTGCACATTTTGTAGGGCAGTGGCACAAAGAAAAAGGACAAGAAAAACATGTAGAGACTTTTACAGGAGAGAGAGTGTAATCATGTCTTATCAGTTATAACTCTGTTTAAGAGCTCCACAACATATTGCCTGTTATTAACAATACCAAACCTTGGTTTGTCACATTATTAGCACTTATTAATAGCCGAATTATTACCACAAAGTGATACTTTCTTAACAAGATCATCAAGGCTTTATTGGTGGGGTTTTCAGCACTGTGGTGATGAGTGTATCTGTGACAAATCAGCGTTGAAGTAAGTGAAATCTCCACATCTGGCCAGTACTGCACCATGGGGGGCAGCCAGTAGCAATGAAGATATGAAGCTGAAAATAAATCTTAAAAATGGCTATATAAGACAATTACTATACACTCCGACCAAGGGGGTACTTGTACAATCTGAGAGTAGCAGCTCAAAGCACCTTGGGGTCTACATGTACGCATGCCTGGACTATGTTGTTCATATGGTGTACAAGGCAGAGTTCCTCGTAGCAGGGTTCCTGTAGTATTTACCATATAGAATCTAAATATCTAGTACCATAGCTTCCAAGAACATGATTTATAATGACTACCAGACTGCCATCAGCTTGTGGTGCTACTGTGTGGTAATTACTCAAACAGACAAGGTAAATATGTAGCTTTTAATACCTGGATTGAACTGCTGTTCGGAAATGTAAGATGGGAGAAACTCATAAAATAAATCCCAGTCACAGAGCACGGCTGGATGCCCGGAGCTAACATTGTAATGTGTACTAACTGCTTCAGCAAATATAAACATACATGATATATCACACAAGGATACATAATTACAGGTTCTTTTGATCCACTGTTTTTGACAGACTTTGACCAAGTAAGAGATGTGGTCCGCATATCACTCGTGGAAATTCAGCTAAATGCTACATCTCACCTTGCTACTTGCATGCAATGAACATGAGGAATGGACGATGAGGTTCATTATGGAGAAAGACTAGAGGCCTCTCTTCAAGCCTCTCCAAAGTGCTACCATCTCACTTCTCCCTTCCAGCCTCTACCTCCACGAGGTTTCTCCAGGCGAAAGAGGGAGGTAAAGCAGCCAAGAGGAGTTCTTAATATTCACATGCAGATTGAGAGGTTTTGGGTATTAGTTGGGAAGAACTTTGATGTGGCATTAGTCATGCAGTGCAAACTGCACACTAAATAAATATATAAATAAAAACATACACACCATCTATTTTTATCTCCACATAGCTGGCTCCTCATGTGTGCACACAGCACTCGAGAGGGAGAGGAGGGAATGTGGGGGGAAAAAATGGTCTTCTTCTCTTTTCAGGAATGCGTTGGGCCAGCTGGTGAGTTTTTGATGTGTGTTTCGCTTTAATACAGACTCTGGCTTGTCTCCTGTTTGAGTCTCTCTCTCTCTCTCTCCCTCCCTCTGTATCCCTCTCTTTCTCCCTCTCTCTCAACACCCAGCTCTGAGGCAAAATCCTTCTGGGTCCCAATTAAGACTCAAAGCTGCTGTTCTCTGTATGATAACAACACCAAGCGTTGACAACATGCTACCTGTCAACGAGAGCATCAACAGCCGCCATCTGTTCCTGGGCAAATTGTCTTCATTACACACAAACTCCACAATGCAGTTCATACACACACAAGCATGCACACACACATACGCAGAGAAGAGCATCACACTCTTAGATATCCATTCTAATTACATGCCCACCTCAAATTGAACAGCCCAGTATTAATACTCCATGTCTCCCTTTACATTGTCTGGCTTTTGATTTGGGTGTTCACTTAAGAGGACAGTTTTCCACTTAAAGCATTTGGAATCATGGACCGTGAAGAAAAAAAAAGAACAGGTCCCTATTTGCGATTGGTAAAACAACAACTAATTATAATACAGCCTGGCATCGTAGGTAACCACAGTTGCACCCTCACACCCCTGTTACTCATAATAGCTTTTGCAGTTGGAGCAAATTATCCTGAGGAGCTGATAATAGATTTTCTTCTCTAATTAAAACTGTTTTTTCCCCTCTCTGGTCTATTAATCAGAGAATGAAAATGCTTTGTAAGGAAATATGGGAGAGCGTTTGGCACTAACGGGAAGATTGTTCTCATCTCACCTGATGAAGAGACGCACAGAGAGGCCAGGTGAAAACTTTCACACTCTACCTTACCGAACAAATGAGCTTCAGGAGACCTTATCCACTACATTTCACACTTCTCGATTCCAGACTTTCATATTCAGCTTTGGAAAAGCAACGCTCAGTTCTGACAAAGCAATTGGAATGACAGAACAGTTTAACATTCTCTGCTTGGTTTTGGCACCTAAGTGGTAGAACAAACTTCCAATGACCTTTAAAACTGCTGAGTCTCTCACTGAAGACTCTCCTCCGCAATGAGCACTTAGGATAACAACTACAAGAGGTGGTTTATAAGAGGTGTTTGCTAGCACCTCTTAATTTAAGTCTGGTATATCCTTCAATGTTGATGGAATTTATTTCCAAGGAAATGTGTATGATCTATCAAATAGAGACAAATGAATATTTTTGTCTCTTAGATGAGCAAGGAAGACTTTTTAATTACGTTCAAATGTTATTTTTTAATATGGCAGCTGTACATGATTTTTGTTTCAGCTGCAGTTGTGCTGTCTTTATCTTTGCACATCCTCTTTATGGAGAGGAATGTTTTCATTTCATAACAGGATGTCCTCCCCTTCTCCTTCTACTCATCATTGTTCACTAGCAGCCCAACACAAAGTCACAACTTTTTACATACAGAGAGCCAACAGTGTCCTAGTGAACCTGATTACAGAATTACAGAGAAAGAACACATTATTAACACAGATCTGAAATATTGCTGGTCCATATATCTTTCAAAAGAGTCCTTGAGATTTTTAAGTGTGCTCAAAGTAATGAAATCAATATTTCTTCAGTAATTACTGAGTATATTTAAGGACATTTGGACCTTCATGAGGTAAAAACACTTCCACCCTTCACAAGCGATAACTAATTAGCATTATTGATAGTGTTGCACAAGTTTTCAGTTTTACTGACATCCAGGCATGATTCAGCTAGAATGTGCATCAGAATAAACTCGAAAATATAGAAATGTATCAGGCTAACAAGCCCAGTTAAAATAGTAGATCTCAGTAGTTAGCAATGTTAGAGGTTTTGCTAGCAAGCAAGTTAGCTAATTTTAGCAATAATGGTGCAGTGGTTTCAATAACAATGTAGATCCCAAGGGATCCAAGGTGCCGAACATGCCACAAAGGGGTAGAAATAGTCTTAATAACGTTTTGTACCATGATAGAGGGGTTTCTTTTACCCAGTAACCTAGTCCCCTTCATGTATTTATAGTTTGAAATCAGGTTATCCATTCAAATGACTCTGTTTCCCCATTTATATCCACATATAAATCTATTATACAAATCTTTACACCTTTTAGGACGTGAAAAGGAAAGAAAAAACATTAAAGAAAGAGTTTAGCCCCAATGGTACCCTACATTTCCTCCTGTCTAACTGTCAGTTTCAAGACACCACAAGGCACAGTATGTTTGTGTGTGTGTGTGTGTGTGTGTGTGTGTGTGTGTGATCTCAAGAAAAAGGTCTCTATCACCACAGAAATAGACCTAAATTAAACAGCTTTATATAAGCAGTGGGTAACCAAAATGATATTAGCTATGGCTTCAGGTGAGTTACAAATCAGACGGAGCAGTGATGGCATGAAACTTCTCCCTGCATGTGCTTAGTCTGCTACGAAGGTGGCACAGAAAATGAGAGAGAAAATGAATCGACTCGGTATGCGCTGACGTGCGTTCACTTTCCCTTAGTCATCCGCGCACCCACTCAGCCAGCAATTCACAGCCACAAAGCATTTCCAGAACAGTTATAGCATTGAAACCATTCATCTGGAGCAAGAGAAGGTGTGTGATAAATGTGTTGACATGTGTCATCTGGTTGAGGCATGTATTTGCAAAAGGACTGGAACTCCAATTCTATACCATTACAGTCCTAGTATTTTCTTTCTATTCCCACTAATGGTGCTCTCCCTCAGACAATGTCTATTAAAAAAAGAAGCCAAAACTCCAACAGAAACTGTCAGCTCAGGAATAGATAATCATATTCTCATGGGAAGACACTGCACAGAAAGTAGCTGACAATTTCTGTCTCACTTCAGTTTGTGCCATGTCTTTTTTTGCCGTTAATAGCTTTTTTTGATGATCTGCAAGACTCATATATGATTTTTTTGCCAGCCTTGTCAGAGCAGAGAACTTTTCCCCCCAACAAATGTAATTACCGACGATGTATGGGAGATCTCTACACGTGGTGTGTGGGATGTTGAAGAACATTATATAATATTATGCTAATGAGGTGTCTTTTTAAGTTTCTCAGGCATAGTCGTAGTCTGGGTAACGCAAAGAGTGAAACAATGCTTGGAAAAAAGCAGGACATTCCACCTTAAATCATTTATATATGAAATCCAAGTGATTTTTGACTGATTGGAGCAGTTCAGTTTATGAGGCAAAGCTAATGAAGGAATAAAGAGCAAGAAAAAGCCTATGAACAGGCCTACAAAATCATAACAGAGGAAGTAATATGAATACGATTAGATGAAATAATAAATTAAACAATGCAATAAGCTATGTAAGATTAAAAAAATAATTTGCATGCTTCAGTTGAGTGTGTTCTGGTAATAAAAGACTTTATTTAAATAAAAAAAATCTCTGTTGAAATGATGCCAGAATTCTCACTCTTTTCACATCAGCCAATGAAGCAAAAATAATGATGCCCAACTGAAGTATGAATTTAATATCTAATGGATATTTTACTCCTCATTGTCCTAGATTGCACAAGATAGATGGCTGATACTATTCAGTCATTATCTACTGTGTAGTAGGGTTATCATGTTTATTTAATTGCACTCTGTTTCTTTATTTGAATAAATTATCAATTAAAATGTAAGAATTCCACCAATTCTGCACAATTAAATGGCTAAGATGTAAACAATGGTTTGACATCCTCTATTCTATGAAAACGCACAGAATCAGAATTGTTTGCAGCTGTGATACTAAGAAACAGATGTCTGAAGAGTTTAATTCCTCTAGTAAAAACTTGGCAGTACTGTAGACAGTACGACTTTTGGTTCTTATCACCACCAGCAAAGTTTTAGGCTTCCAAACAAGGCAACATTTCCCATTAAACCACTCAGACTGATTTTGTTTAAATCTTGATGCCTAAATTATGCTGAAACGTTAACAAATTGGTTGAATCCCAAAAACAAATAAATGCTTTACTTTAGTAATAATGATCAAAATGAAAAGATAGTACAGAAATCTTTTATAGGAAGGGTCTTATAAGAATCTTATAGAAATTTCAGACATTTCCTTTTACGTTTACGTTTACGGCATTAAGCAGACACTCTTATCCAGAGCGACATACATTCTTAGACTTTACTACTAATCAGCACTGATGAGGTGGGAATCTGCATAACCTTAATACACATTACAATTCTCAACAAAATGTCAGGTTTACACCTGGTGTTAAACATGGAAAATCGGTTCACAAAAAGGAGGAAATTGAGTGTATATATATATATAGACAGCCACACATGTCTCCACCCACACTCAGGCATATATGCCTGAGGAACAGAAGTGCATTCTGCATTTTACCATTAAACCATGGGTGGTGGTACGGTAATACCACTGCACAGGACAGAGAAGGATGCAGAGGGACATTAGGATGGCGGAAATGACCACCACAGGATGGTGCACCATCTATCGAGATCTTTCAGACCAGGTGCAAGGGTAGTGTCATCATACATGCCCACCATCACCTTGGACACCAGCTGTTCTTTCATATCCCGACAGGAAACCAAAACTTTTTGCTCAATTACTAGACAATTATTGAACCAGGCTGTACTGCATTGTGCTCTTCACTTTGCTATTATACATTTTCATGTCATATTTTTTAACATTACCACCAAATAATTACTATTACACTTTTATCTTCACTGTCCTATACTATGGGCATTTTACTACATTTGTTGCACCCCTATTATTCTATTAATTATGTACTTATTGTTGAGAATGTATGTTTAGAGGTAATAATGTAGGATTCAGGGGTGCAAAAGGCTTAATACATTGATAGCCAAAAGTGTCCTTCTATTTTGTAGTTATTGTACATCACATTTTTATTTCAATTAGCCAGTCTGTTCAAAACTATTTGCCATGATTATTAATATTATTGATAGTGACAGATTTACTTTTAAGCTTCACTTAGCCACCACTAGATTGACAAAACTGAAGCAGCAACAGCGTAGATTTCTTCACAGGTTAATGTAATCTTCCCTTTCCATCTTTCTGCTTATAATCCCAGCCCCCCAGGCCAAGAGAGGCTCATCTTGCATTCTCCTGTGATGCCATACATTATGCATTTCAGGCTGGCTGGTGCGTTGAAATCTATGTCCCCTAGCTGCCCTTGTTATTGGAGTGCTCCTCGTATGAGTTATGGGCGGCTCATGGTGCCAAATGTCCCGTGCAGGAGATGGCGACTGTGTTCTGCAATGAGAAGTGCAGGAACACATCTGGCTGCCCTGCCATATGGAGAGCACCTTAATTTCACTGCTCAGTCTGAACGCTTCTGCCCAGCTTTGTCCTTTCCTGAGTCCAGGGTCAAAACTGGGTCTTACCTAAATGAGGGTTCAGAAAACTATTATTAAAGTAATAACCAGACTTGGGCTAAATTGCCTGTATTCATACTCAAGTAAAACATATTGCTAATTCAATAATAATTACTTCTAAAGATGTAAAAGTACTTTTCCATTAAACAGTGGAAGTGGAAGTACATGAGTACCAGGACATAACACTACAGTCAGCATAGCCTAGAAACTGAAGTGCTATTCTTCTTGTTATAAACTGTTATAAAATCAAATGCTAAAGCTCAAAAATGAGAGATGCAGTTAATTACAAACGCAGTAGAGAAGCTGAATCAATGTAACCCAATGAAATTAAACATAAAAAGTAGGTAACTGTAAATGACTAAAATGTAAGAAAGTAAAAAGTAATTACTTTCCTTGATTTGAATATATATAGAGAAGATCCATTGGGGCCTTCTAGGCTTTCAGAAAAGGCTTAATGATTTCTGCTATTTTACTTTATCTTTATTTAATAGATTAATCATACTTGCTGTATTCAAACAGTGGAAGTACTGTTCATTTAATCACATTTTGTTGGGGTTAAAATCTTTAAACACACAAAGGAATATATTCCAATAAGAGTTTCATTTCTCTGCAGCATGTAGGTAGATACAGCTAAGTTCAGTCTCACACTGGTAGTAACTTAGTAGCTCGACTGAAGGCTTTATGTAATAGATTAACCAGCATAATTAGGAAGTGGCAGACAAATCAACCAATCATGTCTTGATTTCTATTTGAGATCTATTTCATCACACTAGACCCTCTGGAAGTCCTAGAAATGCTCCGTCTGTGAATATAAACTGTAACCTAACCAAGTTTCAGTCAGTTGTTTGAAATGCTAAACAGTCATCTCTATGCCAGAGATCTTTTTTGAAAAAGCCTCTGCAAAACTGTTGCATACAAGCTCAAATATACAGTATGTCGGTGCCTGTTACTGACTTGATAAATAAAACATATTAAATGTTTTTACAAGCTTCAAATCTCAATGTTTAATCTAGAACACCCAACAATGCTGATGTGCACCATTGTCAGCAATATGGCAGTTTGACCTCTAATATTTATAGTTCACCACTGATTAAGTAGCTTCTAAAACACAAATAATCCAAAGGCAACAGACAGAAGTCAGATCGTAAATTGCATTTTAACAAGTAATCTGTGCTGGTATATATTTTTTAAATGTTTTTTCAAACCCTGCACTACATAAAAGAATGGTTGAAGTAATTTATCTATGGAATAAATATCTCTGTTGTAGCTTACCTTTTTTTCTATTGATGCAGAGGGGCATTTTCAGCATATTTGAATACATAATGATTACGACCTTGCCTCTGATGTTCTAAGGGGCTCTCCATGAAATGTACTAGAATTTCTGAATTGAAATTTCCTTAGCATAAAAAAATAAAATTCTGATTAAATGTTATTGAAATGCAAATGTTTCAGGGTGACTTAATTTGTTTATGACAGTATTAGGTTATTGACTATACACTTTTTACCCATCTATCTGGCCAGCTACAGTACCAAATTAATACGGCAGAGGATCAAAGTGTGTAAGAAAAGATACTAGCAACACTAACACAGAGACCAAACCAGAAGGCATGATCATACAAGCTCAAATATTGACTCAGAAAAAGCCTTTCCTCATACTACTATCAACAATGGCACACTCTGGAAGGAAAAGCCTAATAAGTTATTAATCTTCCATGCAGCTCCTTTAAAGCTGAGAGACAGCACTTTAACACCCATAGTCACTTTGTCATTTCAAATCCAAAGAGCTGGAGTATGCAAGATAATAAAAATGTGTTACTGTCCAAACAATTTCGAAGCTTGCTATTAGTCTCACCAAATATGCCCTCAAGCAGATCATATTGTATATTATGAAAACAAAAACATTTGGCAGCACTCTTATTAAAATGCTCCAGGGAGTTACAGCTGGGAAAGAAATTTTATATGCAAAAGAAGAAATTCTTTCAGTCGTTTGCATGACTGCATGCCGATGGACACAGAGAGTGACACTGAGTTACAGTACATCGAAAACAACAATCAAGAGGCCTCATCACTATGCATCAGCTCCAATTCCAAAACTACCGCATGAATAATGAGATAATTAGGCTGATCATCCATTAAGCATCCATTCGACATCTGTTAGGGATTTCATATTTTGATTTTAAAAAGTGAAAATAATGTATAATACATATACGAAGATAAACATATGGGGGAGCAAGCAATACAGGGTAAATATTTGAACTCATAATTAGGTCTATATGCTATAGAAATATTTTCTATTACTTTTCCTTAGATGGGGAGTTGATTAGCAGTTTAAAAACAGACATATTTTCAGGTTTAATTATGCTTTTCAATATTTTTTGTGTTAAAAATGACTTGTAAGTTCCAAAAATTTCAGTGCCTCCTTGCGAATGAAGTACATCTTAAAAGAAATCATAGAACCAAAGATTTATCAGCAACTTTATTAAAAAGCATAGTCATTTGAGTATGCATGGGAACTGTTCCTTTTTAGTCAAATAGGATACACCCAGATGTTGGTTTTGATTTTTAACAGTGTTTGTAATGTATGTTTAAAAGAGTCCAACAAGCTGCGGGTGTATAGTCAAAACACAACCAAGTCAGACCATCTCCAAAACAGCAGGATGCAACTGTTGGTACCTGCAAAAAGTGGTCCAACAAAGGACAACTGATGAACCAGCGATAAGGCCATGGGTGCCCAAGTTTCACTGATGCGTGTGGGGAGTGAAGGCTAGCCCATCTGGTCCGATCCCACAGAAGATTGTAGCACAAAATGCTGACAAAGGTAACACTGTTTAATGCAAAAAAGTGTCAGAACACACAGTGCATCACAGCTGGCTGTGTATGGGGCTATGTAACCACAGACTGGTCAGAGTGCCCATGCTGACCCTGTCCACTTCCGAAAGCCCATACAATGTACACATGAGCATCAAAATTGGATGATGGAGCAGTGGAAGTACTTGACCTGAGCTGATGAATCACATTTTTTTCATCATGTGGATGGCTGGGTGCATGTGTATAACTGACCCAGGGAAGAGATGGCACCAAGACGTACCATGATTTTCCTCAAGAATTTGATGAGCTTTTTCCTTCTATCCTGACAGGTGCTCCAGTCCCTACTACAGAGAAACACCTCCATGCTTTACTGTAGGTACAGTATGTTGTTCCTGGGATGGTGAGCTGTATCTGATTCCGCTAGATATACCAGGCCACAGAGTTTGATTTTGGCCTCATATGACCATAACACCTCTTTCCACTTCCACTTCCTCAGAAAGGTGTGCTGAAGCAACTCTTAATTAAGACTTAATGTGGTCTTTTCAGAGGAGTGTTTTTTTTATTGCAACCCTTCCATACATGCCTCATTTGTGGAGCAAGTTATATTGTTGTCACATACGCACTATGACCACTCTTTGCCATAATTTCCTGTAACCGCTTTAAAGTTGCCATAGGCCTTTTGGTAGCCTCTCTGACCACTTTCCTCCTCGCTCTCCCATCCAGTTTGGAGGGATGGCCTGATCCAGGGAGGGCCTTACTAGTACCAAACACTTTCAGCATCTTAATTATAGAGTTTACCCTGCTCCTAAGGATCGATAAAGCCTTTGTTTTTTTTGTGTCCATCTCCTGACTTGTGCCTGCCCACAACTTTATTCCTGATAAACTAATCTTTTGATAGTTCCTTGCCACCCATAGTTGATTGTTTACTTTCAGTTGCAGTACCAAGCACTGGAATAACTGTTATAATGCTAAATCTAATCAAAACTGTTATATTTGATTACAGGTGGAAGCCACTAACCTTGATGTGCAATGGAGAAGGTAATTAGTTACACCTGACTGAGTATTTTTAGGAGGGGGTGATCCTTTATTCATCTGAGTGAAACTCTTGCTGTCATGGATTTCACTTACATTGAGTAAACTCAGCTGGAAAAATTTTATTTGTATGTGTCTTCACTTCAGGCTGCAACGCATGTAAAGGACAAACATACCGCAGCACACCATTATTTTTTCTTAGCTATTTTGCTTTTTTGCCATGTGGTTTTAGAGTTATTATTAGCTACAGTATTTTACACACACACACACACACACACACACACATACATGTATGTGTGTGTGTGTGTGTAAAACATTTTATACATGTATGTGTATTTGTATATTTGTACTTGTGTATATGTAAAAATATTTTACATATACCTGTATGTGCGGGTGTATGTGTAAAATAATTTAGCTAATAACAGCTCTAAAACCCCATGGCAAAAAAGCAAATTAGAAAAGAAAAAAAAAGTAATAAAACCAGTTCAGTTTACTATCTGGTGTACATAGCGGTGATGTAATAGTGCTCAGGAACTCGGACAGTGAGGAATTTGCTTTCTGGTACCAAAGATCTCAGCACTTTGTGCAGGGGAAAAACACTCTAATAGGCCTATATTGTGGCCTAATACAATAAACAGTTATTTACACTGTCACACCAAATCATCAGTCTTTCCCTGCTCCTCAAAACAATACAATATTAAAAATTAGTCATAGGAAAAAACTGTATCACTCCAGTACATAACTGTTCAATACACTGCAGGGACACTTAGACCACAGCATGATCTCAGGCTCTGTAGCAGTAATAATCCATTGGCTAGTAAAAATCCCTGCCCTCTGTATCCTATCCTAGGAGCCTCTCAGTATCATACACTTGGAGACTCTCTTTACTGCCATGCAGTAAAAGCATTGGCACATGTCATTGCCTCGGGATAAAATACTTTGTGGGTGGTCATAAACGGCAGGAGAATGTCTTGAGGTTTTTTTCGCCTCTGTCTCTCCTGTCTCTTCATCTTGTTTTTAATTAAAGGAAATGTAGCCCACTGCAGAGATCCTTCACTAGCTTACATCTACAGACATTTTTATATTTCTTCCACTATTAGGCCGTAAAACTGCGGCTTATATCTGCTCGGGAAATGGGGGCATACAGCACAGCAAGAGATGAAAAGCTTGAGCTCAACTCACCCTCCTTCCCTCACCCTCTCTCCCTCTCTCCCTCTCTCTCTCTCTCTCTCTCTCACCCTCTCTCACTCCCTCTCTCTCTCACCCTCTCTCACTCTCACTCCCTCTCTCCCTCTCTTGCTTTCTCTCTCTCGCTTTCTCTTTCTCTGTTTCATCGATGCAATCTCTTCGATCTGTCATCCACTGGCATTTACAGCGCATTTCATTCAACCATTTCTTAAGGACAATTGGTTTTCTCCCCTGATTCCATTAGCATAAAGGCTAGGCGAGGAGAGCTGAGAGCAGTGCAGGAGCAGGGAAAGCTCTCACACCACACTTTACCCCTCCACACTTCACAATAATGGTCTCATTTACTGATGCCTTTAGCAGGCATAAGTGCTAACACTAGAAGTTTCTCTTTAACGCAGCAGATGAAATGTGATTCCATAATCCAGATTCTAACCAGAATAATTATAACAAGGAATAACAAGGTGAACAAGAAAACATGCTGAAAAAATATTTTATTTTTTTGATTAGCACTTAGACAGGTCCGAAAGATTTTCTGTCATTGTAAGCATGCCCAGCAGCCATAAACAATAACGTTATTTGTTTAAGTCTAACTTGTAGAATAGTTAGAATAGTCAACAGTGTAGGTGATTGCAACCAGAGTGTTATGAAATGGACACCTGATACATATGTAGGGTATTATGAGGCAAAATAGTCCCAAAAGAAAACATTTTACAGATTACATCAAACCATTTCAATAATATGTCTCAGGTATCCATGCTAATTCTCTGAGAAATCATTGCAGAAAGAAGCAAACTATATCTATGTAAAGTGGCTATTTTTGCCACGCAGAAACACACCACAGCACAGCACACAGTGATAACAGCGTGAAAGAAAATTTTTCCCTGCATTTAACCCATTCACCAAATTTAGCAGTGGGCAGCCAGCATCTCAGTGCCCGAGAGGCAGTGTGTGAGCACAGTACTTTGCTCCACTGCATCTCAGTAGTGCCACTGGCAGTCCTGTGATTCAAACCCACAACTCTTTAACCACCAGGACATCAGCTGCCCTATATACAGGGTTTTGACATATACGTACTCTCCAACGATTTCTCCAAGAATTAACATAGAGTTGATATTTCTTGTGAATTCAAGTTACTAAAAAATAAACAACAATGCAAATGGCATGTCATGCACCAAAACCTTAAAATATAGAAGCAACACTTGGTTGAAGGAAAGGGATGTTGAAAAAGGGTTTCAGAAGGTAACGAGCTAGTGAACTGTAAACGATTACAGCCATGAAATCAGCAGCTAACATGAGCAATAAAGATTGTCCAGTCTTAGCTGTTTTCCTCTGAGGGGTTAAACGAAACCATCACTACAGCTGGTAATAGGGTGTTAGGAAGGAGCAGGGCTATAGAAAGGTCATTTAACTGATCTCAGTGTTCAGTTTGGCCCTGGCTTAATGGCCACTAGTGACAACCCATTCAGTCGTAGTAGCCCCATAGCTAGCTATGCACAAATTACACATCATAGCTCTTCCAGAGACTGCTGCTCTAGAGCGCTCAGATACAGCAGTCAGATACAGGAGGCCGGATGTGTGGATCATGGTGGCCATGATGGAAGTAATTGCTCAAGGAAATGAAGGCATGAGACTGAATGGTCTTAAATACGACAGCCCTCACACTTTAAGCCTCACTGCATAAGCAAATAACATTCGCTCTCCACCTAATCAGGCACTTCCTTTTGCTGGGAGCTCAAGGAGAAAATGGCCTTCCAGGGGAAAAAATGCTTAATGCGATATAGCTTTTTTATTTCAGAGTGTGGAGGGAAAATATAGAGACAAATAAATTGCTTACTATTTTAATGACTTTCTTCAGTGTTGGGAATAAAAATGACATATTTCAATGCAGCGAAATCTTAATGTACAATTTATCTGTCAGCTCCACCCCTGGCCACAGTAATAATCTTACAGCTGCACAGGGAAGCAGGGAGGCCTAAACCCACTATATTCCAGGTAGTTTCGGTTCACAGTTAAATCCTGAAGATGATTACACAAATACTTTTTATAGTTAGTCTTGTTCTGCCAAATGCGGTCATTTAGCACCCTGCCCCCACCGGAATTACAGACTTATTGCATTCTCCTGAACACATATACAGTGTCTTGGTGTGGATTTTGGGAGAACACCTAAAAACCATGGACCAGGAAGACAGAGAGAGAGACAGAGTCAGAAACAGAACATCTATTTCCCTTTACTCACTGAGCATATGAGGAGATTCTCACCTTCTCCAGTACTCTCAGCATGAGATGATTCCCTCTGCAGACTCAGAAAGATTACAGATGGTAAGCAGCAAAATACTTTCCACTTTGAATTCTATCTTAGCTCAGGGGAGGAAGAAAAGCACAGCACAGTTCAAAATATTGGCTGGAGCCCCCCACCCCACCTAGAAAAAAAATACTTGAAACAGGTAAATCAGGTTTAAAAAAATCAGTATCTCAAACAACAAACAAACAATGCACTGTGCTTTCAAGAAATGGTGTAAAAACAAATAAATGTCATAAATGGACAACTGGAGGGGAAATAAAATGCAAGAAAAATGACAGATATTAGCCCTTAAAGAACACTCATGCAGTTTACACTAGTTTCCATGTAGTTGATGAATAATAAGCCTGAATAATGAATAATAAGTTTTTGTAAATTTAAGGAGTTATGCTAAGCATTCCAAAGTGAAGTTTTTTTCATGAACGCCAAAGTTGTGATTCACTGTGTGGCCTTTTTTCAATGACTAGGAGTAAAGTTAAGAGAAAAGCCACTGAACATGGCTTATGCTTATTTATCTTTGTGTCCATGGTCCATGGCATGTCTGACGAGTGCTAAACAAACCTTGTAGACCAACTCAAGGTCTATTGACAAATCCCCAGCAGATTTGATTGAGTATGTTGGAAAACTGGGCTAGCAATATGAAAGCATTGATTTTATGCCATATTAAAAAGGATTAAGGCTGCCATAAAGGCAACAGGAAAAGACTTAATGGGCCGTATGCGCGTACTAAACTTTGATATGTATTATTTTTCCTCTTATTCAATCCCATTCATCAGCATTGTGCTGGGAGGATGGATGGTTGAGATTCGAAGGTTATCTGTCTTATAGATTTTAGTGGCCCAGCTCCTGCTGCCGTGTCCTCAATAAGAAAGAGGCTTGAGCGGCTTCGCTCAATCACTCCAGGACAAGATGAAGGAACTAGAGCACGGTGTTAGGCTCTTTAAAATCTAGAGAGCCGTGGTTAAGTCTACGGACTTACTAAATTCCAGAACACTTCTGACTTTAGTACCACTTAAAAAGTCTTAAAAATAAAAAGGCTTCTTCAGAGCAATGCCACAGAAGAACTTATTTGGTGTCATATCATCTTTCACCGCCAGCACTGTAATACATTTCCACAAATCTAGCTATCAGAATACATGTAAAGAAATAAGAACTAAAAGCTGAAGGACAGCTGTTTAAGTGTTGTTGCATAAATCAGGAATGAATGCTGTTAGCAGATATGACTTTGAGCATCTGCTATAGGTACTGATTAGACTATGTCACATGATAACATGATGCAGCATTAAGAGGGACTTCCACCTATGTTTCAAAATTGGCAAGATTATCTATAAAATGTTTAAGTTCATTGCTAGTTTTGAATAGTTGCCCCAAAAGTTTATATTTACGCTGTAGACATTACAGTCTTATCAGCACCACTGTATTCTAAGTTAGTGAATTTCTTTCCAATATACCATTTCACATTAAACCACTTTGACTTTGGTTGTGTCTTAAACAATTTGTCAAACAGAACATGTGAAAACCACTGAAGAACCTCTGATGGTTCTTTGAGCAATGCCATAGCAGGACGATTTTAGGACCATCTTTGCAGATAAAGATATGCGAATGTGTTAAAGGTGTAAAGGGGAAAAGGACTTTCCCATAATAAAAAGGTTATTTAGCAATTTAAGGGTTCTTTCAAGAACATTTACATAAAATGTAGGCTCTTTAAACTCTCAAAAAAATTACAAGAACAATTCATTCAAAGGTTCATTAGGAATCCAAAAATAGTTCCTTTATGGTGAAAACATTGAACTATAGGATCCAAATAATGACATAAACCTGTTTCCCATCTGCTGTCTTGGTTTTGCCTGATCGGTAACCAATTACCTCACTAATTATATTGACAGAGTGGATCTGCATAGCTATCAATTTAGTGAAAACTCAGGAATGTAGACTGGAAAGGAATTTTGTTTAGCCATTTGAACACAGAGCCAAACAGTCACACAAAGCTTATACTCCTCACAACTGGATGAAGTCTTTGTTCCCCACATTACACGACACAAATGTTTTTTCATCACAAATTGCAGGGCCACATACAGAGACAGACCATTCACGCTCACAGTCATACCTAGGGGCAATTTAGTGTGCTCAATCAACCTATCCCCAACGCATGCATGTTTTTGGTGGCGGGAGGAAATCAGAGCTCCCGGAGGAAACCCACGCAGTCACAGAGAGAACATGCAAACTCCACCCAGAAAGACCCTGCGCCCAACCCGGGAGTCGAACCCAGGACCTTCTTGCTGTGCAGATTTAGGACAGCTGATCCAATTCCAAATCCATGATCTGAAGTGGACAGTGGTATACTAAACACTCTTAAGTGGAACTAGTGTGTAATAGTGATGCACAGGTGCATCTCAGAGTTCATATGCAGTAGCATATGGAGCAGCAACATCTGAAGTATCTCTCCAAGCACAGAGGTCACTTAAAGTGAATCAGACAGACTCCAAATTTAATGATGGCTCAAGGTGCACCAGAGAGTACACTCTTAAAAATTAGTTTGAGAGAAAGTATTCTTTGCATGATGCCAGGGGCAGTGCTGGGGTCAGTGTTCGGGGCTTAAGCCCTATGGTGCTGCCAGTGATAACCAATTATCCCTAATTCTGACCCAGAGTTTTTGGCACAGATGCAAAAAAGAGGGAAAGTTCATGATGCAGAGGAACTGTGAGAAAGTGAAACAGCAACAGAGAAAACAGCCAGAGAGAAACATGAGACAGAAAGGAAATAACAGAAGAGAGTGATCGAAATAACAGAAGAGCATGTAACATATTAAAGCACATTAAGAGACTGAGAGGGGAGTTTTTTATACATGTGTGTTCTGATAAACCAATTCTGCTGTAATTGTCTTAAACTAGTCCAAAGACAGTTTCCAAACTGTTAGGAGTGTTTGGGTGATCAGTAAACATCATTACCTCATTACCATTTTTATAATTTGATCTAGAGAAGATTAAGAACATTTTCTGACTTTAACTTCAGATTTGTCAGATTTGTGGGTAAATGGTTATCACTGTCAGCACCACTGACCCCAGCACTGCCCCTGGCATCATGCAAAGAACACTTTCTCTCAAACTAATTTTTAAGAGTGTACTCTCTGGTGCACCTTGAGCCATCATTAAATTTGGAGTCTGTCTGATTCACTTTAAGTGACCTCTGTGCTTGGAGAGATACTTCAGATGTTGCTGCTCCATAGGCCACTTCAAATGAACTCTAAGATGCACTAAGTGTTTAATGCATCACCATCACAGACTAGTTCCACTTAAGAGTGTCTAGTATAGCACTGTTGCTCTGAAGTGTGTGTGTGTGTGTGTGTGTGTGTGTGTTTGGGGGTCTGTGGGCTGTAAATGCTGAGTTGCTGGAGCTCTCCCAGCTGCACACCCCCCATCCATCCCACCGCGGTGGAACACGTCTAATGCTCGGTGAGAATTCGTAAGGAGTTAAAGAGGAGCTTCACTAGCTGCAGGGCTGAAAAGTGCCCTGTTTGGCTGCCATGTACTGACACTTGCAGACTTATGCTAAACTTCTCAGAGATATGCGAGAACAGGACCTCCATTCCCTGACAAGTCCGCTGCTGCCATCTGAGAGACAAAACAGATTCTCTCCACCACAGACGCCTGCCCAGAAACCTAGCATATGGGAGACTAGCACACAAAGCCCACTGACTTACCGCAAATCCTCTCTACTGGAGAGAGAGGCAGAGAGAGAGAGCGAGAGAGAGTGAGAAAGAGAGAAAGAGAGAGAGAGAGAGAAGGAGAGAAATAGAAAGAGAAACAGAACCAGAAGTGAAAAGAGAGAGAGAGTGAGAGGAGATTGAGAGCAAGAGAATGACAGAATGACAGACAGGGAAAGAAAGAAGCAACAGAGAGAGAGAGGAAGAGAGAATGAAAGAGAGAGACCTGGGGCTCCCCCTGCAGCAGTGCTGTATTTTGGGGAGGAGATGAGAGCAAGTGAATGGCAGGGTCTAATCCTACCCTGCTGCCCACAGATCCCGACTCAGCCCCCGACACCGTCTTAACCCCCTCATCCCAGCACTCTCCAGCTGAGATTAAACCACACGGCCAGACAACTAATACTTCAAATAATTTTTCTCTGTTCAAACTACCGGATATGTACAGCAGTCCAGGATTCTTTTTTTTTTTCATTTGTTGAAATGCTGTCTCCTCTGGCAACCCAGCCTAACTAATGAGGGATAGGTATGCCTCTCAGTAATGAAGGGGGCTTAAATTACCACAGCTCTGATTTTGATGGGTATGAGTGCCGCCTTTAACTGAGTTTGTGTGCAAGATGTGTGCTCAGGCTAGTGCTGGCCAATACATCATCTATGCTATTAGTGTCTCACAATTATATTAATTTTTATAGATGACAAGAAAATGGTGTATTAGATTGGTTTTAATGAACAAATCAAAATACAACTAAATAAATTGCAAGTTTCAATTATTTTCCAACCTTCCCAGTTCAATTCAATAGTTCAATACAGCACAAGCTTTCCTTTAGGAACAGCTTAATCAAAACAAGCTACACTCTGGAAATAAACACACCAAAATCGGTTCTCTGGAGCAGTGCCACAGAGGAACTATGCTGAAAGAAAGTTAGGAGATTTTACTCTACTCAGTCATTTTTTGTTTTGTTGGTTTATTAAATTTTGGCACTCTCTAATGGAGTGGCAGTGTCATAAAACAGTGGAACTTCTCTTGCATGAGAGGGTCAGCTGCACAGAATGCTGGGTTCTTGAGGGAGTGAGGAGGTGAGGGGTTGATGCCATGGCACTTACTTTCCACAGAGTCTTTCAATGGTTAGTGAAATTGCAGTTTTTTCATAGGAATCATGTGTTTATTAACTTTACTATGCTTAGTAAATAAATGTTATTTGATACTGTGATGCTGAGATTTAACTTAAAATATTGAGATTTTGAATTTATCAGTATTGCCCAGCACTAGTTCAGATTGCTGGGAGGAAGGTTTACTACGGAAAATGCACCTTTCCAGAAAAACGGAGCATTTGCTGAGTATTTTTTCTTGCAAAACGAAACAAACTCTGAACACACACACACGAGCAGCTGACATCAGCCTCCTGTCGCTAACTTCTCCTCTCTCTGCTGCCTTGGCAACTAGGTGTGTGTATGTACGAGTGTGTATGTGAGGGAGAGAGAGAGAGAGAGAGTTCTCTAAAGCTGGCATCTATCCTATCAGACCACAACAGCCTCCTTCCTGGTGTGCTGAAATTTAGCTCCTTCCCTTCTTTTTTCTCCTCATACAGCTGAATACAAAAATCCCATTAGAAATTTCCAGCAGCATGTTGCAAAACTTAATAAACGCCTCTCTATTGACTCAAATGGATTAAAACCCATCAGAACATGTTTATGCCCCTGTCACGCTCATTTCTGTCAGGGCTGTGCCAAAAAGTTATGCTGAGATTTCTGGTGTGATGAGTGCTGAGCTGCACAAGTCCCCCTTGATGCCTCAGAAACGGAGCCCGCTGTAATTAGTATGTTCGATGGAGCCTCTCAAGCATGCACCATGAAGGAGCGTGAGCATTCACACAGGGCCCATGCCATCAAAATAATATGTTTATTCAGGTCCAGTATATTACAGCAACCCTATTTTAGTAATATTACCCTAAATCTAACCAATAAATGGCACACAAGAACTGATCTGTGTTCAGACTAACAGATTGCTGCAATATTTCTACCATTTTTGCCATAATCTGAGTTTGAAAAATTAGTCTAGAAAGATGCAATAGATAAAAAAAAAAAGTTAGTAATGGGAATTTTTGGAAGTAAGAAAGCACAAAAAATTATGTGGAGAACAGTGTCTTCTTACAGCAAGCTTCTACTGACAGACCGTTTAAAAATACTTCCCTCCCCTTGGAATGAGTGTTGTGCTTTAAACATCTTGAAATTTGAATTTCAACCAGTTCACCTCCTACAGCTTCAGAAGTAAACTGCTGATGCACACTTTGCACATCTGATGGAGGACTTCCATCTGAAACGCTTCTTTAATAACTTTGCAAACTTTTAGTTTATATTACATATATACATACTGTATGGTTATTTCACATTCCATATAAAATGTTATTTTATAAATGCATCACACACATATATATATATTT
>JBBPCX010000016.1:12599458-12624679 GCA_037974365.1 Hydrocynus forskahlii | reverse complement strand
AATGGAAGAAACTGATTCTGTGGACAGGTGTGCTTTATACACATAACGAGTTAAGATCAGGAGTATCTGTAATTGATTGTAATCTGTGTGCAACGTGGGCACACAGCCAGTCTGTGGGTTATAGGGGATCAAATACTTATTTCACTCAATGACATGCAAATCAATGTAACATATTTTTTCTTGATTTTTGGTTTATATTTTGTCTCTCTCCATAAAAAAGAAACTACCTCATAAATTAAGAGACTGTTCATTTGTTTGTAGGTCAGCAAACTTTCAAATTCAGCAGGGGATCAAATAATTATTTCCCCCACTGTAGATCAAACCATTTTTTATTAAGGGAAAAGGTTTCTTTCAGAGTTTCTTTTCAGAGAAGACAAATTCAATTTTTCTACTCTTTCAGAAGGCCTCTGGTAATTGTCATAATTTGAGCAGGGATTTTTTTTTTCTCCATGTTTTCAGCAGGCTTGATTTCAAAATGTCTTTGTACACATCTGACCTCATGAGTGAACACACGCTCCTTTGTGCTTTACAGCAGGGTTTCCCAACAGTAAACAATAAAATTTCTCTCTCAGAACTGACCATGCAGCATTTCAGCATCAATCTGGGACCAAATTGTTTTGTGTGGAATATGAGCACCTCCCTCTAGAGGCAGAAGTGTCACTTTAGCCCTAAAACACTCATTTATCACCTTCCCCCAAACCCTCACACATTCCTTTAATTCCAGCTCCATCTCCCACCCTCTCTCTCTCTCTCTCTCTCTCTTCCTGTCTCTCTCGCTCTCTCCTTCTCCTCTTCCTCTCTCCCTCTCTCTCTCTCTCTGCCCCCACACTCCACTCCAAATCCCGATCCATCATTGTCCAGCAAATCAATAATCAATCTGCAGTGGGCTCCTCCACTCTCGGCCCATCCATCTCCATTGGCCGGTGTGCTCCTCTCTGTCTGGATAGATCATAATTTGGGGGGCTGTAATTGCTAGTCAGATACGGGGGAGGCCATTAAGGCCAACATGGGCCACCGCTCAACTAATCCCACCACTCTCTGTATCTTTCTATCTTTCTCTGACCCACTTCATGTTCTCTATGCCATTTCTTGCACAACTTTTTTTACTTATCCTGTCTGTCTAGAAAACTGGGAAAGTCCCCGAAGAAGAAACTCTGAAAAACAGAAAGGACATCTGTGTGTGATGGAAACTGTAGAACATTTGCTACTGTGCTACTATCATCCCTTTAAGAAATAACTTGTAGCTTTTGAATTCTGCAGGAGTAATTCTGACATCTAGTTCACAGTAAATGTAATAACAGTGTAATTACCATTATTTTCAGAAGGCTTCTTTCTTTCCACTATAAAGTTACCATTTTGAAAATATCAAGTTGTATTATAACAGAAATAGTACTTTCCTTTTCAGTGTACTTGGTACATATGCTTGGCACATGATGTGGTACTTACTTTCTACATAACTACTTCTGGCATTTCCAGTGATAGGGAGGGAAAACTGTAGTTCGTGATAAGCATTCTGATGTGTGAATTTCTCATTGCAACAAACAGTTTTTTTTTTAACTAAGTGTGAGCTTCTAGCTCCAAGACTGTGCTGAAGGCTTTGCTGGTGTGACTTCAGAATATTTTCCTCAGAGAGCCCGTTTTCCTCCACTGTGATGTCAGGGGAAACAGAATCAGTGCGCTGCTTGCTGGAGAAGTGAAGCATTCAGCCACATCCAGGGCTTCTGCAGAGTGATGTGCCGTTAATTAATATACTCTGAGAAAACAGTGTCCCAGCGCTGCACTTTGCAACTGCTGTTTCCCATTCAAACGCATTGCAACATAACTACCAGTGTGGGACATGGTTAGCAACTGAAAAAGGGTTGGCCTACTGCTAGCCTCAAATTCCAAGCAAAGCAAAAGACATGTTCAGAAATTTAATACAAAAACATGCAGGCATTTACTTTTTAGTACCAAAAGTGCTTGAAATAAAAGTTTCAAAACATACTGTAACATCTAGCAAAACAAAGCTACAAAAAGTTTGAAATAGTTTTTGATTTTACAAAAAGCTCTGACCGACTGAGGCATGGACGCCATAAGACCTCTGAAAGTGTAGCATCAAGACGTTAGCAGCAGATTCTTTAAGTCCCGTGTAGCCCAGGATTTTGACTTTTTTGTCCAGTACATTTTGCAAACGCTTGATCAGATTGAAATCTGGGGAACTGGAAAGCCAAGGAAACAGTCATGTTCTTCAAACTTCTGAACAAATTCTGCAGTTTGAGGATTCATTATCTTGCTGAAAGTGGTCTGCAACAATGTGTTTGGTTGTATGTGTCAAAGCAAGATCCACATTATTTCTAGGTTCCAAAGCACAAGATTGCTCAGTGAATCAGACGACCTCCACTGACATGCCTTCTTTCCAGGACATGTTGGTGTGGGGCCTCTTTTTCTCCAGGTGATGTAAAGATAGAGTGTTCTGCTACTTGTCCTTCCTTGGACCACTTTTGGTAGGCACTGACCACTGAATATTGCGAATACCCCATAAGGCCTGCTGTTTTGAAGATGCTCTTACCCAGATGTCTAGTAATCACAATTTGGCCCTTGTCAGAGTCGCTCAGATTCCGTTTTTCCTGCTTCAAACACATCAACCTCAAGAACTCACTGTTCAGCTGCTGTCTAATATATCTTAGGTGATGCTGTAAGGAGATAAATCTGTTATTCCCTTCACCTGTCTGTGCTTTTAACCTTGTGGCTGATTGGTGTACCTATCAATTTAGCCTGCAGTCATTTAGCCTCACCAGATTTCACTCAAGTTATAACGAGTGCGTTAGGCTGGGCTGTTTTTTTAAAGACACAGTCACAAAAATAGGTGCCACAAAAAACTATACTACAGGAGGACCATTCCAGTTCCCCAAATAACTGTGTTTGGGGAGTGTAGAGTGTACAGAATCTCTTAAGGGTATAAAGAAATTTAATGTAATATTTATTTTGTTGTGCTAATCTTATTTTTAAGAGTGTATCTGAAAGGATAAAGAGACTTTAGAAAACGGAAATGACATCTGAATTATGATTGTTAGTGGACCTATATGAAAAATACAAGATCTTGGCTTTGTGAAATATCAGGAAACTCCCCAAAACAAGCACGGAGGTCTCACGATGCAGCCACACACAGCTGTCTTTTTTGAAAACACACGGCCGGTAATGCACCACCAATGAGTAGGAGAAGGCCTGGCCGTCACGATTCCTCTGCAGCTAATTGGCTGCTAGTAAAAGAGTGCACCTGGGGAAAACAAAGGGCTCTTAAAATATTAATGCCCTTAAACACTCTGGACAAGTGCCTGCTCCTAAAGCCATCCAACTCCTACCTTTTTTTTTGCTGTTTTTCGCTTTCTCATCGACGCTTTGTCTCTATCTCTCACTGGCTCTGTACAGCACAAGGGAGTCTGGTGAGTCATACTAGGCCCAGCACCGACTGCTAAAAAAGCAGCAAGGTAACATGCCACACCAGTCCACTAACCACCTCCTGCAGGAAATCCAATATCTCCTAGACCTGCACTACAATGCACTATGAGGTATGCTAATTCACTTCAATAGTGAGGTGTCTTTCAACTTCAAGGGTGCCGATAAAGTTCAAAATTATAGTGAGTGAGTACGTCTGTATGTTTGTTCAAATGATCAGTTGAATGAGATGCACTAAAGCAAACAACAGTATTCTATAGTACTCTTTCCTGGCACATTTCAAACATTTTTAGAGAAATGAAAAACACGAAAAATAACTAAACTTATTAAACTTGTGGTTGAAAAGGAATTTGGCTTTTTGTCTGGTAAAACAGCCAAAAGAATCATGAAAACATGGCTAAACACAGATTTTTAAATGCTTAAGGTTTTAAACTTACTTCTGTATCACTGCTGCTGTCTATTGGAGTAGAATCCTGCCAGACTGCTTGTTCTGTATAGCACTGTGTGGCAGAGGCAACTTTAGTACCTATAGCTCCCCATTGTGAACAGTGGTGAAACTGCACAGCATGCCTTTACAACTCACTAAGCCTGTTCATTAAGAACATACATTCTGATTGATTTTTTTAAATGAGTAATTGATTATAAGTGTGCTAATTATAATTCTTGATATAGTGACAGTCCTACCCATAATTTGTTGGTGTTATCCTAATAATCAATGAGAGAAATAAGGAGAGATAAAAGACAGCATTTTCTGCCTTTTTATCTCTCGTTCTCCTTGAATAACACAATGCCTTAAGGCAGTTTTAATGTGTAAAAAAATACATTACACACACTCTTAGAAATAAGGTGCCAGAAAGAGTTCTTTGCATTACTGGAATTCCAGCCATGAAACTGATGCACAAACCCAATCTGTTCCTGCAACTTTGAGATCAGGCCCAACATTACTGATACTGCTAAATTTGAAACTCAGACCTTACCTATACCCACTATGTAAAAAGCCCAGGCACATACCATAAAAATGAAACTACCTCATAAATTAAGAGACTGTTCATTTTTTTGTAAGTCAGCAAACTTGCAAATTCAGCAGGGGATCAAATAATTATTTCCCCCACTGTAATTATTTTGAAACATTAAGCCGAAAACGTAATTAGAACCCACTGGGCTCAGGTCAGATAGCATTTTATTAACACCTGAGTTTCATAGCATTAACAAAACATTGATAGTAGGTACTGTATAAATCTAGGCTCCCATTCTGAGTTGAAGCAGGTGTGAGAGCAGGACAGGAGAACTCTGGGATGGAGGTTGGAAACTACTGGGCGAGCCCAATCTCTCAATTTACTTAATGGTCAGAAATGCCCGAGCACAAGTTGGCCTGCCATGCGGAAAGCACAGTAGTAATGTGTTACAAGGAGCAAGTGCTGCATTTGTTGGACCAAGATCCTATGCACACACATCCACACACACACACAAACACAGACACACCTCCAGCCGTCTCCACGCTGCCTGTGTGCAGTGGAATGGTGTAGATGCTTTCAAAATGCGAAATGAGCACCTCCTCTCCACATCAGTGATGAGAGACGGGGGAGCATGACTGACAGAAATAGGTCTGTCTTGCATCTCCCCTGCCTATACCCCTCTCTCTCACGCTCTCTCTCTCAGTCTGTCTCTCTCTCTTTCACTCACTCACTCTCTCTGTCTCTCTCTCTCTCTCTCTCTCTCTCTCTCTCTTTCTGTCTCATGCACTTTCTCTGTCTCTCACTCACTCACTCTGTCTCCCTCTCTCTCCCTCTCTCTCTTTTTCACACACACACATACTCCCCCACCACACCCCGCTCTCTCATGTTAAATTATAGCATGGCGTGTGAATGTGAGTGAAAGTCATCAAATGAAGATTAAAGACAGCCCTGTTTCACTGACAGCTTCGTCTCCAGGCTTGTCCCCGCGCCTCTGGGGAACAGAGACAATTACATTTAGAATGGGATTCGTTCAAAGCGTTCAACAACTCATTAATTGCATATTGCAAACAGTACATTTCAGCAGAAAGCACTGATGAGTAACAGCAAGAAGCTTTGAAAAAAATGAAGCCCCTGCCATTTTGTTACGTGCCCAAATTCATAATTTGAATATACAACCGATGATTGAAAGCACTGAATGATGAGTGGAACTTACTTGAATACTTCTTTGCCTTATTATTGCTACTGTTTGATGGTTTTAATATCAATTCAAGATGATCAGTTAGAGAAAAAAAAAAGATTTAAAGGAATACTTGTTGAAAAAAAAATCTAATTTATATATATTGTTCTTTCTTAGAACACATCAGAAGTCACACTTTGTCCAAATGACACTGAGCCGCCTTAAGGAAGACCTGAATGCAGTTTAAGCGGTATGTATGTTCTGGTATGCGTTCACAGAGAACATTTGGTTAACTATTCACTATTTGTTGGCAACACTAGCATTGTAGCTCCACTAGCATTGTAGCTCTAAATTACAGAAGTGAAATTTAGATTCCAAACGTGTCTTTGGGTTTTTTTTTTCCCACCAAATTTGTAAGGTCATCTTCTTTGTAGATCAAGCAAAATAATAAAGAACTACATAACCAACTGTAAATTTAGACCCTGAGTAAAAGCTAAAGATGTTGTAGTTAATCTCAGGTGGGTAGGCTGGAAAGGACCGTGAACTCGCAACCATGTCAATGTTAGCTCAGATGGATACACATACACAAAAATGATGCAGTCAGTAAAAAAATGATGCAGTCAGTAACTATGAAAGAAGGCAGAGCATGGGTAGGTCAGCTGCACATTTTTGAATATTCCTGTACTGCTGGTATTTAGATTAATGGCATTCTCAATATTTTTCTGTGCAGTCACAGCGAGCTGTTCAGGCCCAAAACTGAGCAGTTTCACTGCTTATGCTCTTCAACACGCCTACAGGCCTCCTTATCCAACCTCAGTCTGACTTCATGACAGTAAGAAGGTGCCTGAGTTTACCAAGCATTGAAAAACCCTCACTACTCTAGGGAAGCAGGCCTACGACTCCTCTGAAAAAGATACAGTGATGAAGTAGATATGAATCTAATTTCACACAGTGCCTCAGGTACTACGGTATAAATTACCTTAGTGTGTGACTGAATCAGCAAAGCCAGTTTCCTGCCAGCACCCACACTGCCAATGAATAATCGTATTATTGTTTACTGTGAATCATTCTAATTCCTATTAATTGGCTGATTATTTTGGCACCCTTATGTTGCTTCTAGAACAATGCCATGTTTATGTTTATGCAAAATACAGTGACAAGCGACGCGAGCAGCTTCAAAAACAGCCCCCTCCCCTATGCCGGGAAATGACAAGGAGAAACAGAGACAGGACTTGCGAGAAAGAGTCTGACTGAGAAACTGTGATTCATTCAGGTAAGACTGAGTGGGAGATGGAAAGATGGATCTCTTCCCTCACACAGTTTTGACAGTCTGTGAGACCAAAGAACTGAAATTCCACTGCCATCTCTCAGAGGAACGCACCAAAAATACACTTTTGTTTTGAACAAATAATACAGTGCAGTACAGTTTAATATTCCGACCCATATACTACCACTGATTTTTTTTTTACAGAGGGTACTTTGTAGCTTTGAGCACTGCCTTGCTCCATTCTATAGCATTTCAATCAATGGTTAATACTGGCAAAGCAGAGAGATTGCTCTGGGAGGACATGGCCACACAGCAGGACATGACTGAGCATGCTGTATATCAGCAATGTCCACACCCTCAGACATAACATAAGAGAATTCTGCTGATGTTTTTTTTACAGGAAGCTTCCAATAAGCTGGTACTATAGTGTGGGTGAAATCAAAAGGCCTACAGGCATGCAGAAAGCAGATAAGCAGTGATGGGATGCTGACCCTATACAGTGCCCTTCAGAATTATTGGCACTCTCACTAAAGATGACAAAAAGACTTTTAACATTTTCACTTTATCTTATTATTTTAAAAATAGAAATGATCTTATCTTGATTTATTATTGGCATCCCAAGAAATCTGAATTAAGGAAATGTAAACGAAGTATGTTTTCATACAAATTTAACTACATTTAAGTTGGCCTAAGTGTTAGAGGATGATTTTATGTTTCTCTGGTATATAGAAATTAGGGAACACAGGACAGATCTCTTAGTCTACCATCACCATGATAAAGATTCAAGAGCATTTCCAGGGGAAAGTGGTCTGTTTTACACAAATAAAGGAATTTTCACAAGAAAATAGCAGGATGACACTTAGGCATATTCATTAAGAAACCATCATAAAACAGCCTTAATGAGAACATAAGGCTTCAATATCTTGACAGCAGCCTCAGGTTGGTCAGAGAAGGAAAAAATATCCAAAGACCTCTGGAAACTGGAAATGGATGATGTGGTCAGATGAAACAAAATCTATATTGCAATATCTTGGTCATGGATGGATCTTTCTGAAGGACATCAATCCAAAGGATACATCAAAATCTGCTCAAAAATGGGTAAATGAACATAAAATTAAACTTCTGCCATAGGCATCCCAGTCCTCTTACCTAAACCCAATAGAAAACCAGATCCGGAGAGACTCTGCATTGAGGAGTGGTCAAATAACCCTTCTTCTGTGTTCTCAAGTCTTGTAAAACATTCCAAGAGAAGACTCGTGCTGTTCGGCTGGCAAAAAAGAACTGCGCAAAATACTAAATGTGGGATGCCAGTACTAATAACACTTAAAATTTATTGGAAGAAAATATATTGGAATAAACTGTTTCTTGTGGCAGCTGGTTCAAATGAAATGTATATATTTTCTTTATTTGCATTGTAAAGACAACATTCGATAAACAAGGGAAATTTTCATCAGCACTTTTTCAATCATATTAAATAAGGCCCCCAGTAATCCTGGAGGGCACTGTACCTCTGAGCTAGAGGTCAGAAAAAAGAGATTGGGGGAGATAGAGTGGGTGAGAGAGCATCCCAGTAGAGACCTTTCCCAGGGGCTGCATTGAGTTACTCCCTTGAATCAATCTATCAAATTACACTCTTCAATCAATATTCCTCAAGGTGTTCTGCCAGAAATGCAAGGGCCACTGACCTCTGCTCACTTCTGCTCTCTGATCGAGGCCATTCACACACCATTCTTTGCCACCTCCCTTGACCCTGTGACAGATAACACTCTAATAACACACTTAACAGACCTAAGCACAACCCTGCAGGCCTCAGAGCCCTGCCCTCCTGTGGGAACCGCATCGCCTCAGGCCTGCACCCATCCCCCAGGGACCCAGAACAGTCTACTGCCCTCTCTCTGTCGAGAAAGAAGAGAGGAAAAAAGTAATTGTATTCTTTTTGTTTGTTTGCATGTTATCTGTTTGTTATTCAGCATGGACAGTAAAAGCAGCTCTTAGAGTGAAAATGGGTTTTATGTAAGGAGTAATAACCTAAATGGATTTCCTCAGCACCAGCAAGGCCTGTGGCTATTTATCTTCCCCCTACACTAATTATTCATTACAGCTCTGCCGGAGGAAACAGGCAAAAGAAAAAAAAAAAAGAAACACAGCCAGATAACGGCGCCGAACAGCTCGCAAAAATTACTTGCCGCTCTCGCCTCTTAAAAAGATTCGCGCACTTCAGTGCCTTTCGTTCCAGAAGAGCTTTCTGGGGGAACGCCCACAGTTGATAACTCCGAACTTCCTTTTTTCTGTGCTCAGAGAAACAAATTTGCATTTAGCACAAACATAAGGAACACTGGGGAGGGGGTTGGGGACAGGGAGTGCAGCGAACGCTTCCCATCGCCTTTACCTTTAGGCCTAATATGGTGCATGCACATGCTGCTCGCCTTCTAGAAAAGCGATAGTGTGTTTAACAGTGTTGAGCATCAGCAAACAGCTCAGCATCAAGATGTCGACAGTGGTCTGTCTCAGCCCCTGACCAGAAGAAGGAGCTGTTGCTTCAATTTTCTCTCTGTTGACTTGAATCTACACCCATGATTAACCTTCACCTCGAGGCCCTGGGATCGCTGCTCTGACACTCCTGTCCAGTTGAGCTGTTCCCTGACCTTCTCATCAATCAGACACAAGTCCTGCTTTTCCATATGAGCCTACTGGTTCCCCACTGCAGCGTTGTCAGGGCGACAAGCAGCCAATAAGGGCTGAGACTGATATGAGAGTTGTAGAGAGAAGCTCATGGCAGCAGCAACCTCATAGCACTAGGGCAATGGAAAGAAGTGTAGGGCTATTTTATAGGGTTTTATGGCTTGTCATTTAGGTCAAATCTGGTAATTTTGTAGAACACTGGGGGCATCTCTTACAGGTGGTGGCCTAGTGTTTAGGGAGTTGCCCCTACGATCAGAAGGTTGTGGGTTCAAATCCCACTGAGGAACCTTTGAGCAAGGTACTGTCCCCACACACTGCACCCCAGGCACTGCTTTGCTGGCTTCACTTGGTGAATGGGTTAAACGCAGAGAAGGAAGTTCACATTGTTCACACTGTGAACTGTGAGGTGTGTTCTGTTCACGCATGACAAAAATGGCCACGTTCCACTTTACAAGACTAACAGTAGACATAGACAACCTCAACCTGGCAAAGAAAAGTCCAGTGACACTTTAAGGCATGTTTATAAAAACTTACAGAAGATTTAAGTAATACTTCACTGGGTTCATGGCCGCTATTATCCAAACACATTAAGAGCAATTACCATTTTAAAGCAAGTCGAAAGAAAAGGTGTACATAGCTGCTATCTACTTAAAGAACTTAAAGTAGCCTCAAGTAATAATCTGAAGAACTACCATTTTAAAGCAAGTCTGAAGAAAAGGAGAATAATAGTGTCATGACTAAAGCTTCTCTGCAGTCTGAGCGCTTAATCTGAGTCCGGGAAGAAACGCAGGTATGTAAGATGAGCACAGGGTTGTCTGTGACCTTGTCGCTGATGCAGGAGGTACAGCAAAAGCACAGCCATCCGCAGTGGCCACTGAAAGGCTGCAGATCACATTCATGTAGCAAGTCTGCCATCCAGTGTGTAATGATTGACCTGCAGGGGCTCTTTAACAGATCTCCTTCTCTTACAGCTTTCCACACTTGCATTAACACACCTGTTGAAGATTATCAAGATTTTCAAAGTATATGTATAAACCACTAGGGGTATTGCAGAGACATTCTGGGCGGTATGGTCACAATGAAAGGAGGGCCTATGGGAGTGCAATGATTAAAAGAAGCAGAAAGAAGTACACATATAAGAAATAATTAAGAAAAACATCCAGTTAAAAGAGCTCTTTTGCTATCTCAGGGCGGGGGGCATATGTTGCAATCAAAGGTAAAACCAGAATAAATGACTGAAGAGTGCAGATGCTTCAAACTAGGATACTGAATGATTCAATGAAGTAATTACATTCCCTCCATGCTCTGTAGCATGTGTTAACATGCTGAACAGGAACAGATGACCTTGATTTCAAAATAAAATGAGAAGAGGAAAAGGTCAAAATGACTCTTAAAGAGGCTTCACTATTAGGGCACAAAGACTGCTCAAATGACCAGTGTTTGAACTAGAACAATGACTTTTTTGCAACTGCATTTAGATATATGGAAATATGAGTCATAAATGCCCTCCAAACCATCATCAAAACTTCAGCTGAGGGAATATCATTAAGAAGAATGGTGTTCCACCACTCCAGTATATTTCCAGAGACTTCAAGGCCGTACTGTCAGCTCTTTCAGTCTGCATGTTGATGTCTGCCTCCTGTGCACACACCTGCAAACCTCAAAACACTACATCATTATAAAAACCATTAAACTCTATTTATTAAGAAACGTCTGTGAAAGAGTAACTTGTCCTGGAGGTCTGCCACCCATACTGTTTAACTTCTAACACGCCTACTCCAACTAATCTTCAGAAGCACCTGAATATTTGAGTAGGGATTATTAGATTAAGCCTGGTTCGAAACTTTGGTGGATCTTCTAGGATCAACCATCTGTGAAATGAATCCTCTCTTAACATTGGAAAAATCGATTTTCCTTCTGCAAATCACTAGGCATAGTGTAGAACTGTCACATCAAAAAGGCATAACAAGCAAAGCCGCAGTGTGATAGCAGACAATGTTGTAAAATAGGTTCTGAAGTTAAGAGTAAACAAGATGTGATTCAGCAGTGCTATACAACTCTGGTGACTGAGGGCCAATTTGTCATTTAGTTAAATTCTGTCAGTCTTCACCAAACCCACACAACAACTCAACACAGCAACAGAGCTCGTTAGAGCAATCAAGCGCTGTTGTGCAAACTCGAGTACATTTGATATGTTCGTACATAACTGGACGGTGCGGTGACAGTCTTTCTTATTTTGACTTTTGACTATAACACATTGGATATGACATGAACTGTAAGTTTTTCTAAGTTTTTACATCACCTGATTCATACATATAAGATGCCATTTATACATATAAGATGACATTTAGGTGTTGCTGTAGAGAACTGGCAAAAAAACAAAACAATGGCCCTAAAAATATTTTATTAATGATATCAAAAGATTCTGATAAGAATTCAAGAAAGGTAGTATGTGGTACCAAAGAATCCCTATAAAAATGAACCTGAAGTAAAAAAAAAGGAACCTCACTATTCTCCCTACTATGGCCATAGCAGGGATTCTCCCCAGTGACAACAGAAAGAACAGTTAAATTCATATTCATTTACAATTCTATCATTCAACCTGAAGGCAGTCTTACACCATAACACACCAAAGTGTCACTGACAGAACATGGCTACAACCTGAATTCTAGTTAGAAGTAACCGGTGGTGATTGTTTTTGTTAGAGTTGAGTAAGGAGAGAGTGTAAGTGAGAGAAAAAGACAAGACAGACGGAGTATGAAAGAGAGAGGAGAGAAAGTGAGGAGGGTACACAAGGTTACAGAGCTGCCAGAGAGCTGTGAGCTCTGATCTACTTTTATATTAACTACTCAGTTTTCCCTATAAAAAAAGTAATAATACTCAGCTTTCATTTAAACTGTAATTAATTTTAAGTATTAGAAACAGCTGCTGACAAGATACACATCAATATGAATCATGCAAATAAGAAAGAAAGAAGAAAGAAAGAAAGAAAGAAAGAAAGAGAAAGAAAGAAATGCAAAACCACTTAATTTGAGAAAACTTATCTCGAGCCCAAGGAAACTAGTATGAGGCCTGCTTTGCTGACTATCAGTGTTTTAGCTCTCAGCATGGATCCAAGAAGAAAGGAAATCAATGAAACCATTAGACTACTTCATTATATATTCATATATTTCATGTTTTTTCCTCAGTATTAAACCATAGACCACCATCAAAATGTTTGCATTTTCAGCTCACAGACACTCAGCACTTTCCAAAATGACATCTGAACTGATCAATTTGTCTGTAAGTGTAAAAAAAGGTTTTTAATGATTTTACTGCACCTATTTCATTGCATTTTAAGGAATCAAACTATTTCACCCTCTTCTTTCTAAGGTATTGAGCATATACAACCTTCAGAAAGATCTTAACATTTGAAAAAGAAGGAAGCCTTCTGGATTTTCTATCTTAAAACTTTATTCCATTCCCTGATGACAGAGGATTTGACAGATGGGATGAAGGAGGATAAAGAATAAAAGGGATCCTTAGAAAGAAGGGTAATGTTCCTATGTTTGGTCATTGCAGTATCGACCGTTTCCTTGGCTTTTTAAGCATTAGTGATTGCTGAATATCTCTACTGGTATTCGGCTAGTATATGAGCCAGTAGTGGCCTGTGGGCATAGCTTACATTATATTTACGGCATTTACCAGATGCTTTTATCCAAAGCGACTTAAAGTCCCTAATAGGGGATAGTCTCCCCGGAGCAACTTGGGGTTGAGGGTCTTGCTCAGGAACCCAGTGGTGTTATGCAGAAGGTAGGATTCGAACCCAGGACCTCTTGGTCCAGAGGCAAGTATCCTACACACTAGGCCACCACTTCAATATTCAAAGGTGAAACATGATGCAGTGTGTGTTGCTCTTCCAAAACCTTCCAATCAAATGGCTAAGATGCGTCATGTCATTACAACTGCTACAACCATCATAAACCCAGCTGTCAGGCCTCCATGACAGGGAGGGAGATTGGAGTAAAAATGAATTTGTTCATTAATATGACTTATTACGCTTCATTATCCTTGTAATCTGAATTTAACCTCTGCAGTTTAGCAAGTTAATTCAAATAAAATAAGTATGACCAAAAGACTGGGTCAGGAACCGAAAGTAAAATAAGAAATAAGAAAATACCCGTTAATGAGTATCATTTTTTTTTAAAATCTAGGTTCTACTTATTGGTTCCTAGGTAAATACATTAAGCACCAACATATTAATATTTACTTAACATTTTAGTTAGCATTTTACTGGTGCTGGGAGAATCTGATTTTTCAGACTAAAGATTTTTTTTTATTCCTAAACATTAGTCTTCCTTTCTTGAGCTTTTTGAGGTTTTGTTTTTTTTGATGCTGACTTAGGCAGGACAGAAAAAAGTGTTATAAGCTATATAATTTGTTCTTATAAACGGAGCGGCTATATGCACAAAAGTATTGGGACACGCCTGTTTTTCAGGGTTTACTTCCAGTGAAGGGCAATCTTAATGCTTTAGCATACCAAGACATTCTGGACACACCATTCTTCCAACTTTGTGGACCCAGTTTGAGGAAGGCCTCAAATCGGGTCTACTAGGTTTTTCTATTCCAGCATGACTGTGCCCCAGTGCACAAAGCAAGGCCCATTAAGGCATGGTGGGAGTTCAGGGTGGAAGAACTTGACCGTCCTGCACAGAGCCCTGACCTCAACCCCATCCAACACCTTTGGGATGAACTGGGATGGAGATTGCGAGCCACACCTTCTTGTCCAACATCAGTGCCTGACCTCATAAATGCTCTACAGAATGAATGGGCTCAAACTCCAAAAAGCTTGTGGAAATCCCTCCAAGAAAAGTGGAAGCTGTAATAGCTGCAAAGGGGGACAAACTCCATACTAAAGTCTATGTATTCAATTGCAATTTCATTGAAGTTGGTGTAATGCTTGGTGTAATACATCCCAATACTTTTGTCCATATAGTGTAGCTCAACCATCATATGGGTTGGGAAGTTATTGGAACACACTTAAGGGCACCATGCACTTAAACTATTCTGGATTAACTTTATATTACCACTGATGAAGGTTTTACTTTTTCTGCAATTTCCTTCTTGTTGGCACTGGGCCATATCAATTACTTCAAATTCATGCAGCACTCAAATAAAACTGCAGGGTGTCAGTAACCAGTCAGACTGCAAGTTGAAATATGCTGATCAGAACATAACATATCAAACAGCCAGTTACACAGCAAAACCATGTTACGTGGGTGTTTATTGTGTTTTCAGCCATATACACAGTACAGAGTGAAATTAAACATTCCTCTGGACCATGGTGCAACACAAAAAACAAAAAAACAGAACACCACTATACAACTGCAGGCGGGACAGGACTAAAGAGAGTGCAAAAAAAGTTTAATTACTAATCACAGCATTCAAATAACCATAAGAACAGCCATTATAAAATCAACAAGCCAATTAGAATGCAGAACTTACTCTATTATACAGCAAAGTTCCAGTCACCAGCAGTACCTTGCCATCTCACCCTGTGCTGACCCACTTTCAGAAATAACATTTCTAAGCAGTCAAGCAAAACCACAAACAGTAAGTGCAGACTTGGGTAATTTCGCTGGTTTGCTTGGCCTCTAGCGTCGCCTGAGTGAATAACCGTATTTTCTTTTCGTGTAAGTGACAGTATTCACCACATGGTGGCAATACTGTCAAGGAAAAGATACACCAAATACAAAAGACTTGCAAATCATCTTCAGTTCAGCTTGACAGACCCATTAATTTGGACATGCTTCAGAAATAATTCATAGTAATGAATCATCACGATGAGCGCTAAACATTGAGACCTTGGCTTGACGGTAAAATTAATATGGAACTGTAATCAGTTAATGAGAGAGCAATCAAAATAATTTGTTTTGTTTGGACAAGTATGTTGACCAGTTGTCAGATGGCACTGAAGTATGTCTTAAGTGCAAAAATTCCAAAGGAAGACCCTTCAGTTTATATACAACATAACAGAATGGGCAATAAAGAACATAAAACTGGAGTTGAGTGACTTGGATTTGAGACAGATTCAAATTGCAATTTTTTATGATACAAGGATGTTTGAGACTTGACAGTGGTAAATCACAAATGGCTCCCACTACATAGTTCATAATCTACTAGTGGCCCACTTAAGGAGGTTAGTATAAAAGTAAAGAACTTTACCTATACAAGAGAAATGAGCAGGGGAGTGGTTGAAAAATAGAGATGGGTAAACATACCAGTAAAAACTGACATTATAAATATGTGTTAGCAGAATGTACATTTTATTTATTTGTAGAAAGTACATTTCAGCATAATTGGGTGTTTCTTGAGGCCTTGCTATGTTGCTTCTATGTATATTTTAAACACAAATATATACTGCAATGAATATATACTCATCGAATTGTTAAATGAGATTATAGAATTAATAACACAGCTGTAGTGTACTATAATAACACAGCATGAGGTGTATTAATTACCATGTGAGGAGTATAAACAATGAAAGCGAGAAACATATAGCATCTAAGTATAGTGATTACCTTAAACAACCCAGAAAAAAAACATCGGATTTACAAACTGAGTGATCGAGGGGGCTATCAGTAAAACAGACTACCCTAATACTTTTCATTTTGAACATATTAGATGAAGTGAACTGTTTTTATCCACATATGACCTTTTCTCTGATCATATTTGACTTAATAGACGAAATGTGTTTATATTAGACACTCGGAAAACAAAACATTTGGCTAGTATCAGTTATATGAATGTACTCACTTCACACATCCGATCCGTCAGTCCAGGCTAGAGATGTGTAAAGTTTAAAATTAAAGTGGATCATAAGCTGAGCTAGGAAACCAAATAGGTTTGTTTTTAATCTAATCAACAGACCCGCTCTCTCCCCCTAGCGGTGTAAAACAGACTCTGAACGTACTTGTTTTGTTTTGTTTGGGCTCATTTTTGTGGTCGATAGCTTCTGCTGGCATCGGCAGGGGAAGGCTTGGTTTTTCATTGAAGAATCGCTGTTTGTCGCTAACAGGAGTCCAGACACACAACACAGACCCACTTCAGACAGAGAGCTGCCTTGTGTTCCCCATTCTAGTGTTTTGACAGAGACCATGTGATTAGTCTCAGACAGTGCTGGACTGGCCATCGGGCACACTGGGCATTTGCCCAGTGGGTCGATGGTAATTTTGGGCCGGTCAGGTAAATTTGGGCCGCCGCGGAATCCCGTCAGCACCCCTACACATAAAATCCATAAATCTGTTTAGAGGAGTGTAACTCTGTTTAGAGGAGTGTAAACTGATCATTTCAAATTACATATAAAGTTTTGCTTGGACAACAGTGATATAAAGACATATGCATTGGTACTGTTTGGTTGGTAAAGGGCTGTATTTGCATTGTAGACTTCAGGGGTCTAGACTTGACTGTAGCTCACAAGCTTGGGACATACTTAGAATGCAATATGACACTTGACATACACAACATGGCCAACAGAATATAGACATCTGCCCATCTCATCTATAAGAGCTAGTCTGACATTTCAAAACCATGTGCTTTAACCCTTTGAGGAGCACACACAAACATGCACGTGTGTATTTACACATACACAAATATGTGTTGAGCTCTGGCTGGCCCCTGAGGACTGTGATCACAAATATGTGATTAAACATCAGTGAACAGAGGGTTTGGTATAATGATGCAACAACTGCCTGCAGATTGAATTAACAGAAGAAGTGGCTGTTCACCGCTTGTGGAATGAGCCACCACAAGCTAAAATCCAGACTTGAGTTGCAATGCAACGCTGTTTATATTCCCAGATGTGCTGAAGTTTTTGGTTAACTGAGTTACCACTGAAATACATGCTATGATCCAAGCGACTGAAGGATTTGTGTACACTTCTTAAACAAAATATGGCTGCACGCATGTCAAGATCATCTCTAGATCATCAGCCCATAAAAATGTATGAGGCATATTTTTCAGTAAGGATCTCTTGGTCAACAGCAAGTCCATTTGCCTTCAAATGTCTATAAAACAGCCTATATCTTGATGAAATGGATTTCACAGCAAAACTTTGTTCCAGATGAAACAATCATTTTGGAACAGATAAGAGCCCTCCTAAAACTGTTGCCAAAGTTTGAAGCATGTAATTGCCTAGAATGTCTTTGTATGCTGTAGTTTTAACATAATCCTTACACTATCCTTACACTCAGCCACAGCATTAAAACTACTGACATGTGAGGTTAATAACAATGATTATCTCCATACAATGGCATCTGTTTAGGGGTGTGATATATAATGCAGCAAGTGAACAGTTGGTTCTTGAAGTTGTTGTGTTGGAGGAACGGGCAAGAGTAACCAGATTGTGAGGGCTAGACAACTGAGTTGGTGCATCTCCAAAACAGTAGATCTTTTCGGGTGTTCCCAATATGTAGTGGTCAGTTCCTACCAAAAGTCTCAATGATGTACTGATATTACAGAAGAACTACTGTAGCAAAAATTGCTGCAACTGCTGAAATACTGTAGCATAAATTGCTATGACAGAATAGTGTCAGAACACACAGTGCACTTGACTTAGCTAACGATCATGCATCCACTGATGCCTTCACTATTAGTCAACCTTTAATCAGTTTCATTACTGTGGATGCGGTGTTCTAGCTCTACCAGTAGGCGGCTCTGAAGAGCTGTAATGAACTCCATTGCTTATCATTGGCTTAAGCTGGAGTTGAAGCGATTCATACCTTTTTCATCTGTTTTGTCGATAAAGATCAGTCTTACTTTTATGTTTTGTGTGTGTGAAATGTATAGTTTCCATCCAAACATTTTGAGTACACTCTCAGTGGTCATTATCTGTTAAATTGGGCTCAGTCTTCCGTTTCAACCTTTGAAATTTTTAACCTCTTAAAAAAGATGCTTCCGTTACTGATGATGGAAATCAGTACCAGGTGAAGTACATTAACCAAGCTGATCATTTGATTTTACAGGTCTAGAATGGTTAAAAAGCTCAAGGAAAGTTTTATGATTTATTTTTCCCCTATTTAGCTAAATAAATGTAAAAACTCCCAGATTCCCCAATAGGACTGTATGCTCTTTGATCCAGCCACAGATTCCCATGAAGAACAAATGACTCAGTTAACAATGACAAATGACTCAATAATCCCACGAAGAACAAATCATATCACTCAATTAACACACAAGTGCCTCAGCTAGTAAACTGTTATTCTGAGACTTCTATCCCATTATGGACCAACAGTTTATAACCAAAATAAATGTGTGTTTGATTGTTCATACTGGCGAACAATTACCTTCTGTACCTCGTGATCTGCCTCTGGTCTGCACTATTAAATGCCTCTCTCCTTTCATTTTTCCTCACACTAAAGAGTCTTCAGCCAGTTATAGGCTGTCCAGTCCAAGAGCTGCTCTGAGAAAAGCTCTTCTTTACTCAAACTGACATGAAAATGAACCTGAAACAGATCAACCATCATACCCATCAGTTCAGCTCCTACAGTAGAGCAAGAGTAAATACAGACATATAAAAACGGGGAAGTGCGGGTTGGGTATCACTGCTGCGAATGCACTTCATCAAATGTGTATTACGGGGCCTCGCATGAACATTGTTATTGGGTTTCTCCTCCACAGGCCTTTAAATGAAGGCACACTGTCAGTCCCACACTGGTGTTTACACTCCTCTCTGAGGCAGGAGAGAGTAAACAGAGCAGCTCTGCTGGAGGGGCTGGGGATTACGTTTCCATGGGATCTTCTCTCAATAGTGGGACTATACACTCCTCAGTGGAAAATACAGTCCACTCTGAGCTCGAGACTGTCGCTGTTCGCCACTGCCTCAGTTTTTTTCTGAAGGGGGAGCTTTTAAAAGAAATGAGTCTGAAACCCAGGCGCTTGAGACAAGTTCAGGAGTTCAGTCTGAAATCTGAGACAAACTCAGTGTTCAAAATGGTAAGACAAATTAATATTCTGGAGGAAAAAAAACAGATTCATTTTAAGCTCTTCTTTAGACTAAATAATAATGATTACTGCTATTCCAAGCCTACATTCATGATCGTTGTCAATTAAGAGCTAGTTATAAAAAAATAGCAATGTATATTTAAAGAAATCATTATAATAAAGAAAAAGTATTTTGTATTGTTTTGTTTAAATTATAAGACAGCCAATTAAAAACATTATAGGTCTTTAGTATAATGTATGTAAATATGTTGTATCCGCAGTACTTACAACAACAACAATAATATCTAATATAATATAATAATAATAATAATAATAATAATAATAATAATAATAATAATAATACTATCAAGTGTTGTTCTTTATCAGTAACATCAGCAATACCAAAAAGACAACAGTGCTCCAAAAGCAGTTTAAGTATAAAATAACATTTATTTCTATCAAAATTCACATGGAGAAATGTACAGCTAATAACAATAGAGTGAGTTTTCATTCACCACGTACAGATGTTTTTTCACCGGTTTGTGACACGAGATGTTTCTGAGTGTGACGGGTTTGATTTAATCGGAACACAACATCAGCACAAAGAAGTCCAAAGTCCAGGAGCTGTACCAGCTCACCATCGGCTCACCATCATTTCACCATCAGTTCACCATCGGCCCATCATATGTTCACCATCAGTTTACCATAAATTTACCATCATTTCACTGTTTACCATTAATTTACCATCAGTTTACCATAGATTTACCATCATTTCACCATCAGTTTACCATCAGTTCACCATCGGCTCTCCATCAGCCCGTCATCAGTTCATCTCACCATCGGCTCTCCATCGCCTTTTGTTCTTTAACATGGCACTTTTGTACAGTTTCAGCTAAAAGAACGGCATGATTTGGATCGAATAATAATAATAATAATAATAATAATAATAATAATCATGTTAGTACAGTCTCTTTTTAAACGATGGAGAAATTATTCTATTAATTGCACCATTATCACGCGGAGACTTGATCCGTTTTGTAAATAATCTAGCAGAACTGCAACCGACAGGTCAAGAATTTCAAATGCACAATTTACATCAAAAATACTGGATACTCTTCACGCGCTGCTCCTGAGCAAGCGGAGCTGTCTGATCATCTGATTACCACTTCAACATTTTTAAAATCTCGAACACTAGATTCGTGTCAGTCTCTGTCTGTCCGTGAGTGAAGAAGCACAACAACTTTATGACCATAAGAACTTCTTGAGGAAGAACTTCTTTCAGTCCTGTTTTACAGTCTGTCAGGCCACTGCTTTGTCATACAGCATTTAAACCCATTTTACAGCCAGTAGGCCTGTTTGTGTAGCCTGTGGGGCTGTTACAGACCTCCAGACCTATACTGCAAAAAAATAATGCACTACTTGCACTGGACAATGTGCAATTATTTGGCAATAATGGTGCTGCAATATATTTTATTTATATGGAACTTGCTGTGTATTTTAAATGAAATTCAGTGCATTATCTTTTGCAGAATATGAACCACACATGGCATGTTTTATGGCCTGTTCATTAATCAATAGACCCATTATATGGCCTACAGGTCAGTTCTACAGAGCCTTCCCCCTCCCCTCACTGTTTCTCCGGGGTGTTGTTGACCAGTGGCCCGTACAGTCCGTTGGTGTAGTTCTGCTCCTTGTGTAAGAGAGTCCTGTCCCGGATCAGATCAGTGAAGGCATAGTCCATAGGGGGCCTGAAGCCTAGAGTGGGCATGAGGCCCGTGCTGGAGTAGGGGCTCATGAAGGCCAGGCCTCTGCTGTGGGCCGAGTAGGCGAGGCGCAGGGGGCTGAGGCCCAGAGGGGCTCCGAGCGGGTAGGCGCCTCCGTCGGGCCCGAAGTGCGGAGCTCCGTTCGGCTGCAGTGGTGAGAAGGCGGAGCGGTTGCTGAGGGGCATGGCCCCAGCCAGCAGAGGCCTGGGGCCGGCAGCAGCAGCAGCAGCCGCGGCGGCAGCGGCGGCGGCGGAGGAAGAGGAGGCGGATAGAGGCGCCTGGGCGCTGAGCAGAGACCTCTCCGCCCACGGCTCCTCAGGGGTCTTTCCGTGGTGGTGTCCGCCGTTGTTGAGGATCTGCTCGATGGCCTGCACCACGTCCTTCCCGCACCCCTGCAGAACGAGCTCCAGCACGCTGCGCTTGTGCGTGGGGAAGACGCGCGTCAGGATGTCGATGCCGTTCATATGGCGTGATGAGGCCACCGACGGCTCCAGCGAGGGCTCTGGCTCGTCTTTGTCTGTGTCCGAGGCGCCCGAGTCCGAACCGGAGCCTGAGCCCAGGGGGCTGCCCGAGGGGGGCGTGTCCTCGCCGTCTTTGGGGGCCTTGGGAGCTGGGGAGCTCACGAAAGACTCGCCGTCGCCGTTCTCCGAGCCGGAGCCGTGGCGCGCGTCTGGGGACGAGATGCCAGGCAGGTGGTCCGAGTCCGCGGGCTCGGGTGTGGGTTTAGACGCCGCCGCCTGGGAGCTTTTGGGGAAAAGCTCGAACTTCTGCATGCTGGAATCTGAAAACACAAGGAAAGATTCCAAAATTGAAAATAAACACATAAAAACTCTCTCTGGTGTCAAAAACTCGAAAAATGTTTTTACAGTTTAAGCATAAACCCATTTCGGGTTATCATGAATAAACCCGAGTCCTCCACTCACCCGTGCTGGAGTCGTTGCTCATCGGTCCGAAGACCTCGTAGCTCTGGCGCGGCGGGATGATGCCGTTAGCCGCGGCAAGCGCGAGCCCCTCAGCCGTGCCGTAGAGCAGCTGCAGCTCGCGTGCCTCGTTCTCCTCCTGGGCCTGCTGCCGCCGCAGCGCAACCTGGGCCGCCATGACGCGCTGGCGCTCAGCAATGAGCGTGCACTTGGCGCACATGCAGTCCTTCCAGCGGCAGTAGCGCTTGTGGCCTTTGAGCGCAGACACCACGCCGTGGTTGCGGCACCGCGCGCACTTGGGGGTCCGCGGGTACTTCTCTGCCGCGCGCAGCAGCAGCGGGGGCCCGCGCAGTAGCCCACCAGCCATAGACACCGGGATGGAAGTGGCGGCGGCGGCGGCGGCGGCGGCTGCAGCGGCGGCTGAGGGGTGGACCTGCGGGCCCGGCTGGGCTGCGGGGATCTCCGGACGAAGATCCATGACGATCAGGGGTCAAAGAAAAGGCTTCTGGTGCGGATCTACTGAGGGTCTTTAGAAGATCCTCAGAAGGTCTAGAGAGTGTCTTCAGAAGATCTTCAGAGGGTATACTGAGAATCTTCAGACGATCTTCTCAGGGTCTACAGAGTCTTTAGAAGTTTTTCTCGGGGTCTACAAAAGATCTTCAAAGTGTCTGCAGTGGGTCTACAGAGGTTCTTCAGAATGTCTACTGAGGTTCTTCAGAAGGACTACAGAAGATCTTCAAATGGTCTTCAGGGCGCAGGCCGCGGTCTTCGAGTCGAGAAGGTTTGGTGCAGGAGCACCCAGCCTGAGTTACTTTCTTTTTAAGAGTCTGTTGAAGTCATTCACCGCCCTGAACCGCACTTACACACAGCTCACTTCTGCACCTGTTGCGTTTCAGTCCATCTCGCACCTTTCTCTGAAGCTTCTGTTATAAAGAACTGCTCAAAAATAACATGCACAAGAAACAAATTCCGCACAGAAAGATGAGAAAGTAAAAGTCTGACTGCGTTTCGAGCTGCAAGTAAGAGCAGTGCAGCTTTGGCCTCAGCGTGAGACACTATAACTTCCCAGAGAGACTGCAGTGGATACACATCCCTCTCTCTCTCTTCCTCTCGCTCCCTCTCTCTGTATTGTTGATCCTGCGCTTTTCATTACACTAATTTGACAACAATGTGGCGCCCGTCATTGGCCAAAGCGCGAGGCTGCGATCTGATTGGCTCTCGTGCGTTTTCAACTGTGTCCACCTGTGCGCGCGTTTCTCCAATAACGAGCGCCACGCGGGGCGAAGGCGGCAAAGTTTCAGCACTGAAAACTCATTCCCAGTAAACAGGGGCGGGAAAGTCCGACACTAAAAATCCCTCAGCCGTGTGTGTGTATGTGTGTGTGTGTGTGTGTGTGTACGTACGCAGGGTTTCTCCAAATGATGTAGTCTGTAATGACACCAGTCAATGTGGTCCCTGTAGTCCGCTTGGTCTTTTTGGATGAACGCAGCAGTATTCTGAGTTCAGTATGGCTGTATTCGATCAGAAAATCAGAAAGTATAAAAAAAATCTTATAAAATGAGCTTTCTAGAGATGCGCTCCGAGACCCAGTGGTGTATGATAGAGATCCACGCGCCGAGAAGAAGGTAAGGCTGCCCGAGCTGAAATTTCGTTTTCTCGAATTTGTGTTCAGTGTTGTACTCGTTACTGTTCGAATCAAGACTGCATGACTCTTTTAATAATACCATGCAGATGCATTGTGTTCTACTAATGCTTTAAAGCTCACAGCAGTGTTAAATCTGCGTTAATTATTACATTCATGTGAGGAACTGTGGTATTTCTGTTTTTTATCTGTCATTTAATAATCTTTGTTAATGTTACAGTTCATTTTAATGGAATTCCTCTTTAGTTTGCATGCCGACATGACACTGTGATTTTAATTGTTCTTCATGTAATCTGTGGCTTATGATGACTTGTTATGCTGACAAATATCCTTGTCAAGCTCTAATGCCAACCGTGTAACGCCGTAGGCACATCTCACACTGAAATCTGGCAACCCGTCTAGGGACTTTTTACTAACTGCAGAAACAAGAAAGTATAAATAATAAAAATAATTATAACAATAATTATAAGAAGAAGAAGAAGAAGAAGAAGAACTGTAAACTATATAATAAAATAAACAATCATAATAAAATGACAAGACCATAAACGATATAATTAAAAAATATAATAAAAACAATAACAATAATAACAACAATAATATAATATTAATATTAATAATATTAATCGATTATTATTATTAGTAGTAGTAGTATTGTTATTATTATTATTATTATTATTATTATTATTATTATTATTATTATTGTTGTTGTTGTTGGTGTTGGTGTTGGTGTTGTTGTTATATTATTATTCCATGTGTAATTATTATCCCCAATAAGAATTTGGACCGCCCACATATAGCTCAGTAAAAGTAAATATTCCACAGTAAAAGTCATTGTGTTAAACTCTTATATAACAGCAATGTAAAGTTACCTTATCGGCTGACAAAGTTAAACCTGACGACCCGTATTAAAAATATCTACATGCTAATAAAACACATTTAGGTGACACAAAACTATTCAAAAACACATATTCAAGACTTATTAGATATTATTTTTTCACACTCAGATGTTTCTATCAACAACGCAACAGGACAGCTTTTTTAAAGAATTGTAGGACCTAAAAAATCCTGTATTAAAGTTACGCACAATAAACACGAAGTTTAGAGCTTAAAACACATTTAAAAATAACAAGCCTGTTTTAAACTATACTTAACTGTATTTATAAAATATATTTTGTCATAACGTGTAGACTACATCCAGATAAATAAAAATCAGTCTGTATTACAGTATGACCGTATGCTTAAAATACGATATACCAAATTGTATTACAGCATGCACTCCTGTATTAAACTGCCTAAAGTCCATTCTCTAAAACTATATTAAACTAGACGATATTAAATTAAACTATTAAACTAACACACACACACACACACACACACATTATATATACATACATATATATCTGTGTGTGTGTGTGTATA
>JBBPCX010000016.1:12583153-12594960 GCA_037974365.1 Hydrocynus forskahlii | reverse complement strand
ATAAAGTAAATAAGCCATACAAACCTTGAAGTGACTGTTGACCGCACAGCTCCGGAAAAGATAAGAGACAAGGTTTTATCTTTTAGAGGTGTAAGTTTGAACTGAACACCTTTGCGTTAGTTTTTAAGAACTGCTGGCAATAGTTCTCCTAATTTCCAAATAAAAATATTGTTCTTTAAAGCTTTAAATTTTAAAGGAAATGGCAAAACATCAAAATAGGAGACAGCAGTGTTTACAGAACTTGAATGATTCGAAGAAAACAAATCTCTTGTTCACTCAAACAAAATGTCAATAATTACCTTTTACGTACTTCTAGTAGTGTTTTACCATCCAACTGGTCACATTTCAAGAGGAGAGTGTTGATTACTACAGTGTTATTTTATACTTTTCCTCATTAAATACGATTTGATTCAGGTAACTAATTAGTACCTCATAAAGCAGATTGAGATGCTTGTATAGGAATTTAACAGACACTGGTATGGAATGGTTGTCACACTCATAGAGATTCTGATTTAAAAATAAATTGTAGCGGTCTATTTTTTCCAGAGTTGTATTTTACTGGTAAAAATGCCGTCAACAGTCACACGAACATATTTATACCTAAATACGTTTTATTATCAAATGCGAATAGAAATAAAACTATCACTGCCCGATAACGAACCAAAAATACTAAATATCAATATTTAATATTCGGGTTATTTACGCTTCGTTTCTGTGATTTTTATAACGCGCTTCAGGAGAAAATAGAGGGTTTCTGAAGAACAGGCTGCTACACAGGTATGAAAACATTACGGAAGCTTCATTGAATAATACATGCTGAACGACACTGATTTTCACCAACACATTTGCAACTAATTATGTGTCACACTAATTAATCTGAATCATTGTTTAAACCCAGGCATATAGTTATCATTCATTTTTTTCGAACTTATTTTATGCATGGAAAACAAATCCAGAACCTCACATGAAGAAGAGAGTGGAGGAGAGTAAGTGGCCGGTGCTCCGGAGAGGAGAGGGAGAGAGTTGTGGTTGTAATGAGTGCTGGTCTGAGATATTTGAGGTTGGGCTCCTTTGTGCTCCAGTCTCTGTTCCACAGTGTCTGAGAAAGTAAACTGAGTGTGACCCTCCTCACTTCAGTCTGGGGTTTCAGCCTCTCTTGGCCTCGGCAGGTTTAAAAGACACTGCTGCTTCAAAGAGAAGATTTCTGCTCTTCTCGCCATGGGCCTCCATCCCTGACCCCTAAAGACTGGTTAAAAAGCACTGAACACTCCCTGCTTTGTTAGTGTGTGTGTGTGTGGGGGGGGGGGGGGGTTTGGGGGAGCCCCTGATGTGTCCAGAGAAGCCTCTGCTCATTGTGCAGCAGTGTGGGATCAGGGCCCTTTCAGCTGGGCCTGATAGAGATATCTCCCATTTTGACCACTGCTGACAGGGTGAGTAAATTAAAGCAAAGTACGGTTTAAAGGTATGGTTAATTTACAGAAATGAGTACATCTATATAGGTCTAAATCGGAGAGATGCCCACTTCTGAACAGGCGGTTATCCACAATCTGCAAAAATGACCCCAAAAAAGATTTACAGGAGCGGTTTTGTACACAGTTGTGTAAGCTGAAGTAATAAACATTGTCCTTGCTTAAATGAATGAGGTGTGTGAATTTATCCACTAAATTGCTTCATAAAAAATCAATTATCCTGTGTGACCATTAACAACAAGCAGAGATATTCTTCAGTTTCACTGAAGATGATAATACTTGGAATGTGTTTGAATGTGTGAGCTTTAAGGTGTCCACCATATAAACACCATTAAAAATACAACCTGACAACTTGTACAGCTCCGAATTAGCTGTCTGGTGCCTGAAACACTGCTTTACAATGATTTTCGAAACAAAGTTTAGGCCTTAAAGTTATTTTAATCCATTCTTGGTGGAAAGGTACACACACAGGTGTTATAGGTCAAAAATGTTTTGAATCACTATTTTATCATTATAAACATTACATATATAGTAAAATCTGAAGTCTCACCAGTGGTTTGTTACCCCGCCCCCACCTCTGCAGAAATCTGTGGTAAATCTTGGTAAGTTTTCTACAATGCAAAATTTCACATCAAACCACTCTCACTGACCCTGTTTACATCTTAGCAATTCAGTTGCAACAATATATTTTGAAATATTAGGAATTCCTGTTAAACTGGCAAATCTCTGGGTTGTTTTCATTTTGCTCAGTATTCTCAGGAACTACCTTCTTTCGTCCACCTCAGCAAAAAAGACAAGCTGGATCAAGTTGAAAGAAACATGCATCATGCATCACTCTTTCCAATTACTTCCGACCAACCCATCAAGGATAGTTGTGTCTGTACAAAGCCCATGTCTGTGCACATTAGCCAAACACTCGATGATTGAAACAGTAATATCACACATAAGAGCCGAACAATCAGCATTAGTGCCCCAGGCTGGAGGAGGAACCGGTCAATTCTGCATCAGTGCAAGTTCGGCATGAGAAGCAGAGAGGCTTACCTGCCAATCGCCATTCTCTCTCTCTTTCTAGAGACACACACACACACACACACACCTGCTTACCACCCTAAGAAGCAGTAGCAGGCATGGACGAGATGTGAAAGAGCTCAGTCTTATTTTTCACCACTGAATGTAGACTCTAGATATGGATGATGCATCTCTGCCAGTCAAACATAGATGGTCGCAGTTTGAGAACCACTGATTTAAAGAACCATATTTTTTTGTAACTGAGAAGTGCAATCATTACAACCTTCCACAAAAATCAACTGTACTGATCGAGTCTTTTGTGCAAACTGTTTAAAGCCATTTATCTGAGCAGTAAGTGACTTTCTGCCAGCAAAGTTAACATTAGAATAAATGATAAACAGTACTAGATAACATCAAAAGGTTTTGCAAGCTGGTCAGAAGAACATGAGTTCGGTTCCTGATTTTACCTCAATGCCTCTAATCTCTGCGTGGATTTTTGAAACTCAATCAGCTCATCTGATGTTATCTAAGAGAACTTCCATGTATTAATGGGCTTCCATCAGGAGAGATCTGGGAATGATTAAGCAAACATAGACATAAAATCACTATGTACTGTATTAACATTGTGTGTGTATATTAGCTTTTAAAAGCATATACTGCTCAGCTAAACAGGTTTAAATTCCAATTTTCTCAAGTGTCTACCTTCAACCCAAGAACCATTATTTTTAGAGAGCATCTCTATGCACTGTGGAACATCTAAAGCGTCTTGGGTTCTCTTCTCAAATCCCGCCTTCTCGTTCTGATGTTATTTCCAACCGTTAAAGTAACATTATCTACAAGTTTGGCTTGCTCACCTGTGGAGAAAAGAAACAAGAACAGCAAAATAGATTTTTAACAGTCATGTGAATGAGGTTAGGTGAGGTACGTTTAAGGGGAGTGTAGGAGGGAGGGAAGAACGGGGGAGAAAAGGAGAGGTAATGTTTTCTTAAGGCATAAGATCTTCTGTGGAAGTCCAATTCAGTGAGCACATTAAATGTTGAAATTCCTTGCGTGAGAACGAAAAGAGCAATGCAAAGGCGGTGCAGGAATGAAACAGCCCCCAGGAAGACAAAGTTCCCGAAAGGTCAGGTGCGAAGACACTGCTGAAACTGATTTGAAGTTGGTGACTCCACCAGCCTTACTGCAGGAAGCTGTTATTCAAACAGGTTTGGTGTTTTTTTTTTTGAGGCTACATTCAAATCCTGAAGTTCTCCCTGAAATGAATTTAAAAAAACCACATTGCAATCTTATGTGTAGAATTAGTGGCACACGACAAAGATGAACGGATGCGCTGTATGAACATCATGAATAAGCCGTTTTTTCAGAATTAAAATATGGGCAAGTTCAAAAATGAAAAACTACCGGTATACTCTATCTCAAAAACTGACAGGTTTTTGGCAAGAATTGTAATAATGATGCAATCTAATTCATTCACACGAAAATGAGGTACACATTTAAACCAGCGCATTTATTTAGTGCCCATTCTGGTTTAAACAGAAATGCATTTTAAGCAATAATTTAATCGCTCTCTGGATTTTGTGTGTTACTAGAATTTATGTTGAAATTCAACATAATGGAAAGAAACACCAACATATGGAAAGAAACAAAAAAGGGTGCTTTATATGAGGGACACCACTGTATTATTCAGACTATTATCAGAATTTTTTTCCCATTAAACATTCATTAACATTGTTTAAATGATCTCCCCCACACAGTAAATAGTCAAGAAATAACAGGTCACATTTAGGAAAACCCTGTTTTGTTACATAATGATGTCCCAAAGGGACAGTTAAAATACCCTAATTATGGTCTGTCTGGAAGAGCTGCCTGAAGACATTTTTACTGACAACAAAATATAAACTGATTTATCTTAAATTCCATAAAGCTAGTGGTTTTTCTACAATACAAAAAATTCTGTCTGCCTCAGTAATATACACAGCTCTTAGGCTTTTGGAAAAAGTGAGATAAAAGTAGTTTTAAAACGACTTGAATTTAAATAGTGATGCGCAGCTTTTTTGTTCATCTTTATCAAGAGTGACTTTATTTACAGACCTCCCTAAATAAGTGACTTCCTGTAACCTTTGTTGCAGAAGTAAATCTCTCTTTAGCAGATGGTAACAGTTAAGGAAAGGATATGATGCTGTGCTGTTTTAGACCATTTAACAAAACACACGAGTGCCTAAACTCCTGTAAGCTCCAAACAGTGGCCACTGAGACAGGTTGAGGACTCACTTCCTTCGTCTCTCAAACTTTTCCTGTTTTGTGGTGTGATGAACGGTGCTGCAGATGGTGCGGTAAGCTTTTAATCTCAGAGCTGAACAGAAAAAAATTAGCCTTTCTGGATATTATTTAGAGAAAGACTGGAAAACACAGTTGAAAAACAAGACAATGAATCAATTTCCTCCAACCATTTGTTTGACTTTCATATGAGCATATCTATGTGATCCCACCATTATTACTGCAAAAAAATACACAGTGTCAGTTATTCCAGAGGAAAGAAGTCACAGCAATTGTGTGGCATAAATTAAAAAAAAAAGCCTAAGTATCGGGTCTGCTTTATACAAGCACCCTTTATCTCCTTAAAGCAGTGCGAGCCATTCATAATTTTAAAACACTCATTTTCCAGAAGACTGGAACTACCAAACTAGATTCTGGGTCACTTCAGACTGAATTAATACCATTTAGCATATCATATACCTGTTCAAATACACTGGATGAACACAGTTGTTGTGAGTGTATGCTAAGGCACAAAAATGCAGGAACACTTTGCACAAGTTCAGCTGTGGCTGGCACCAAAGTACATCACGAAGATCAGACCTTGAAAAAGACCCTTTTTTCAGGAATGGGTGGGGCATGGTTAGGTGGGTGGCTTTTGGGGGGCAGCAAATTACGATAAAAAAGCATCATGAAACAAACAGAGGTTCATATATATTTTATATAATGTATCAAACTAAAACTAATACAGCATCAAACTTAAAAAGGGACAAAGTGTGTGGCAAAAAAGAGAAAAAAAAACTGACTAAGGGGGACCTGTTGTTTCATTTGAGCAGTTGAGATTAAAACCAGGTCTGATCATCAGTATGCAGGAGAATAGGACGAATAAGAGGGAAGCTGGCACTCCATAGAGGCGTGGCCAAAAAGCAAGGGATCCAATGGAGTGAGAAGAAGGAGACAGTCCAGCATTCTCCAGGAAATGTCTCTTTGCTTTTCTTTTTTTTCCTTAATGTTTTTTGGTAATTTTTATTTTATTTTTTTTGTTTCAACACAAATCAGACCTAAAAAGCAGCTGTAGTGGAACATCTTGTCTGTGATGCCATTCTAGATCTCCACACTGCTGTTTTTTTTTTCTTTTTTCTGTTATTTTACCAATGGGTGGAGAAAAAACATGACACTGCAATTGTGTGTGTGTGTGTGTGTGTTTCTGTAGCTCTGTGCTTGTGAAAGCTTCAGTGTGCATTCAACGTACACTCGTAATCATGTACTGTGTGTGAATGTGTGAGTGTGTGTCTGTCCTCTGTGGACACCATGCTAAAGTCCGTCACTGTTTGTGTGGTTTGTCCAAGTGCAGAGTCAGTTCTACTCTTTGGCCTCTAGGAAGAGGGTCTCCTGAGGGAAGAGCTTGGCTTCCAACAGTGTCCACGCCGGGTCTAATTGTGTTATCTGCAAAGAGAGAGGGAGAGAATACACTGTTTAATACACTGTTTAATTACATTAAAAACAATTTAAAGTACTGCTATAGCCACTGAGAGAGGACACAGGTACATTAATATTTCAAATGTCCAGCCATGTGATGTACACTAATAAAGAAAAAGTCACTGATCATGTTAGGGTCACCTTCTCCTCGCATTAGTAGGGGCTACATTCTCATTGTTAAATGTGTGTAGTTGATTGCTTGCTGTGTGTGGGCTAGACTTGGCTATTTCTCCTGGAGTGTGCACTGTGTGGGGTCTGTCTCTGACATAATGAAGCAGAGGTGCAGTAATCTGATCATGTCACCATAAGTGCAGTGTCCTGTTTCCCTCTGAGATAGACCCTGTTTGTTATTACACATGTACCAATTCAAAGCTAATACAACGCCGATACCTCTGGGGGGGGGGGCCTTTTGGCAGACCTATAACATATTAGCCAATGCTAACCTACACAACAAGGAGGAAGTACTTTTTTTTTTTTTGAACACAGAGTTTTGAAAAACACTGTTTTTGGTCAGCTTCCGCTGTGATCTGTACCTTAGCCACCCACACCCCCTCAAAAACACATGATGTGTTACGTATATGCTCACTATAATTACTTAAGAGAAGCAAAACAGATAGAGACAGAACGGCAAATGGAAAAGTGTGTGTGTGTGTGTGTGAGTGAGAGAGAGAGAGAGCTGAATGCAGTGAGCTAATAGCAGGCAGTTCTCTTGTTACATAGGCCCCATGTTCACACCTGTGTGTCCCTCACCATGCAGTCACAGCGAGATCAGCACAGGGCATTAGCTGTTGCCTGATTAAAAACCTCTATTCCAAGCCCAACAGACCTCCTACTCTTACCACCCCACTAGAAATAAACTCACTAGACTCCACAGTACCAAAGTAGTGCAGTGAGAGCAGAGCTGAGCAAAGTCAATGGTTCTTCCATTTTCTTGCTTCAGAATCACAGGGTCACAGGACAAGGAAGCATGTTTCAATAGCAGAGATTTCCTGATCTTGATATATTACCATGCTACTGAGAGATACTGAATGGTTCATTTTTATTTCTCTAGGTACCACTTTGTACCCAGACTAATTGGTCAATAGCTAACCACAGTCCTAACCCTGCTTAATGGGAATAGTCCATTACACACAGTTATGTGGCAAGTGGTGGGACAAGAGTGGCCACTTTCAACTGAATGACAAGGTAGAAGGTGGCTCAGAAATTGTGAATAGCAACAGATTACAGTGAGTAATTGTATACCTACAAAGTGCAACTACATGGTAGGTATAGTACAAGGTCCTATTACATAACGGCAGATCAGATTAAGGGTGTGCAGCAGAATTCTATTCTGTCACCAACATATGTTCATCACATTAAGTACCAGTGTTTTCAACAACAAAATTACATCACCACAGATGCTGACTAATTATCCCTTTGATTGTTTTCGGAACCATGCTAAAAAGAGTGATTCGCGTTCACATCAGGGTGTCTTATTAGGAAGGGGCTGTTCAGTGCGTGCCCTCGGGTGTAGCTGCTGTACGGCTGATGGATGTCAGTGAGATCAGAGCCGGTTTAGCCTCTCTGGGGAAAGGAGTGATGGCACACCAATAACAGCACATTTGCTCTGTTGCCCCCAAAACTCATCTGAGCTTGTGAGTGCTGCCCTTTGTTCCACAGCGCGACCGGAGGCTGCAGAGCGACACCGGGTGGAGGTGGCAGTCGGTAGCGCGAGAGGGGCGAGACGACACCAGCCCAAGACTGGCAATGGAGGGGAGGAGGAATGCAGGAGAGAGGGGAGAGATGTGGGAAAAAAAACAAATATGAGACAGATATAGAGAGAGTGGCAAGACAGTACCATAAAAACTCCCTCCTCCTGAGCACCGCTTCACAAATGCTGCCAATGCAAATGAACCTGAAAGGCTGCTATAACACCCCAGCATCAGGTAGAAGCAAATGAGGGTACAGGGTGGAGAAGGTGTGGCTGTGTTTTCTGAAGACTGTTCTCTTTAAGAAAAAAAAGAAAGGGGGGAGAAACAAGGTGGCACTCTATGGCAGGAGACAGATGCCATGGGTGATTGTTTACATTGTTATCCAATTAACAGACCATAAGAGCAGAAGCATCTGTCAACAAACAAAGCTGTTGTTTTTCCTCCTCTCAACTTGTCCCTCATGCGTGCTCGCCCTCTCTCTTTTTCTCTCTCCCTCCCTCTCTACTCTCTGCAGCACTTGTTTGTTTCTCCAGAACCTTCTGCTTGCCCTTCACCAATTATATTAGACTAATCGGTGTAACACTGATCATAGCAGTGGAACCCACACACAGACATCTTCACTCACTGAAAGCAAACAAACCAAGTGAGCTCATTTCAGGATGGAGTGGTTCATCGCACCATAATCCCGTGAAGGGTTATTAAAAGGGAAGAAGTGGTGGCGAGAGTGAGCAGAGTGTTGCAGGGCTGCTGGCTGTTTTCTTTAGGCCCTGATGATGTTGATGGCAGGTAATCCCTCTAAACCTTTAACAAACTAATCTTGAACGGCCCCACACAGCCCAACAAAAACAAGGCAGACGAGCACCCTGGTGACCAGAAAGAGCGAGAGAGATGAACAGAGAGATAAAATAGATACCGTCGACAGACTAACACAGAGACAGTAAGCATTTGACCCGTGGCACGCATGATACCAACAGAAGTCCAGACTGAAGTACACCGTGAAATCAGCTCAGTGTTAAACGGACTCCCACTGAGTTCAATTTACATCGAGTTTAATTAGGTTCAGCTCTGTAGGAGTCAATTCAGTGCTGCTAATTTCACCACGTAGGCTGTGAAAAATGTTTAATGAAGGCTGTATCTAGAATCTAAACACACTGGTGTGAAAGAAAGCTTGAGGAATAAAATAGGGAAAAGTAATTGCTTCTACAAGTCCCTTTATGGAACAAGTTTAGCAAAACACCTTTGTTTTCCTGCGTGACGTAGTCGCACGCACAGCAGAACCAGGATTTACTGATATTATCTGCAGCTGCCAAAGTCGCAAAATTAATTTCAGTAAAAGTATGTTTAAGGATTAGCACCATCAATACAATGGTACAAACTAATTAAAATCACAATACCAAGCTTTCATAATAAAGCAGGTGGATGCTATGAAGACGAGCCTGCAGAGCAAACCCTCGCAAAGGAGTAGTGCAGTGGAAAACAAATGAGATTAGAATGGCTCGGATCCTGAAGCGCGCAATCAAAACATTTAAACTAAATTAACAATGAACTCAGCAGCCGAGTCCGCACTGATGCAATCCTGGCTTTGTTGAGCTACGCATCACCACTTCAAAAGCTGGTCAGATAAATATTGCAGTTCATTAGTGAAAATCAAAGGGCTGGCCCGTATGCTGCAAAGGAGTGAGAGGAAAATAAATAGTAGAAAGCAATAGAGTGGTTTCCAAACAGAGCAAAACGTGCAGCTGAAACAACGCGTTTGTAATGAAGCCATTTAAGGGCCCTTCACCATTAATTAAAACCCAATAGCCAGGTCTGAGTTAGCACCGGGTTTGTGGAGTGTTTATTTAGCCAATTAGGAAAGCAGTGGGAGATCATTATCAGCCTGCAGGAGGGGTGCATGGCGTTGGCGTTAGCGTTAGCAGAGCTGAAGCATGGCTGGAGTGGGGGTCACAGGAAGAGAGAAGGGTGACAAACCTTGGCAGAGCCCACGGCCCTGCCTCCTGGCTAGCCTTTAGGAGGGATGAGAGAGGGGCTCTGCACACTACAGGACAAGGGCCAAACCAAACACAGAAACAGCAACTCACAGCCAATACTGGAGACATAAAACTTTTCCACATTTTGAAACGATGAGACGGGATGGCGCGACTAACAGACAGCGACTCAGAACAAAAGTGATCCCAGGAAAAAACTTTTAGACAAGTAGGCAGAGATAAAGTTATTAAAAGCACAATACCATTCTCAAGCTTAAACAGTTCAAAAGGTTTAAATCTAATCTTTTCTATAATATGAACCTAATTTGATTACAGATAAAGATATAAAATGATTGTTATGAGAAAAACAAAACTGTTGAATTAAGGGTAATGTTTCAAGCCATCCCAGTAAAAGCAAAAAAAATCCATAAAGAAAAGTTCAGGTGCCCCTGGTCAAAGGACATTTTATTGACTTATTTACTGAAGTAAATATATAAGCGTATATCCTCTACAGAGAACACCATTCTATACATTTCAATGCACAATTATAATTTATTTGCTGAATTTAGCATAAATAAAGACAAATAAAATCTGGCCTGTGCAAAAGTTATAGCAAATTGTTTTCATTTTTTTCTCCCCAATACGCCGAATACAGCAAAATACTAGATATTGTACACCAAAAAACGAACAATATGATAATAATAATAATAAAGCAAAAACTTACTTAAGTGTTTTCTTTGTAGCAGATGTGTAGGGAGAACTTAATTTCATTTAGAAAATCAACACAACACACGATTCCAGCTTTTGCAGACATGCGCTCCACTTTTTGTACATTTAATTATACTCAAACATATTAAAATAAATGTGCAAATGTTTCAACATTAACAGGTCATTCTATTTAATGGGTGTTCCTTTAGACAATTTAATTTCAAGTGAAGTCAGTTTTTGCTATTTCAATCATCTCCACAGTACACAGTGAAATGTTCTTCAATGACCATGGTGCATCATAAAACCATAAAACAATACAAGTGCAGACAGGACTACACAGATTGCAAACATTTTACAATAATATTAATGTTTGAATGTTTTAATTAAAGGAAAAAGCCCTGGAATTCGACTGGATGGCAGGAGGAAAATTAAATTATGACTTCTGAAATTTGTAATGAGCAATTAATTTTTTTTTTTCCTTTTGGAAATGTATTTAAGTAATAGGTACAACAAGTACAAAGCTAATTAGTAGGATGTTTTCAAAAATCGAGAAGTTTTAGATGTATCTATTATTGAAGCTGTAGGTTAGACTGAGAAAGCCATAAAACATCAAGAATTAAGTTGTAACCAAATAAACATCCAGAATGCCTGTTTCAATAGGTGTAATCAGTTCTTGAGGAACCTAATAGCCAAAAAGTCTTGTAAATATAAATACAACTACAGTTACAGTATATTACTTTGATTGTTGTTAATATTGAGTAAAACACCTTTCGTTATTTACAATCTAAATCAACTAGAAAAAATAAGAATAATGTGGCCAGTATTTTCAAACGTTTGAACAGCAGTGTAAAGTGATCACCCTGATGGTCTAGATAACTGTGCCGTGGCATGAAAAGACAGTAAGAATGGGGTATGATGGCTGGTAGCACTCTGGCATTGCATTAAAGAGTGTATGAATAGATGGAGAAAGTAGAAGCTGATGCTAATCCCCTCCTCCAGCTCTATCCCAACAAGTGCAGGTGCTCAAAGAGAAGGAGAGAGCAAACAGGACCTGACAAAGCACAGGGCTCATTGCGGCACGGAGAGAGAGAGAGAAACAGCAGCATTCAGGAGCTCGTTTTTCCCTCTCTCTCTCTCTCGCTCTCTCTTCCGCGCCGGTTCTGTTTAATCACTTTCTTATTGCTAGCAATTAGCTTGCTTTCGGGTGGTTTTTTGGGGGTGGGGGGGTGGGG
>JBBPCX010000016.1:12559358-12573400 GCA_037974365.1 Hydrocynus forskahlii | reverse complement strand
ACACACACACACACACACACACACATATATGTGAATAGGTACCAGCAGACACAGTCAGTATGTTCAAAGGACAAACTTTCAAAATAAGAGTAATTTTATAAAACTGCATTAACACACACACACACACACACACACACACACACACACACACACACAAAAACACACAAACACCATGAAACCAACCATGAAACCAATTTAAAACAGACATTATAGTGTGATTTTTCCAAGAGTTTGGAATCACTCTTCATATTTTGGCTATGATAACATTCACTAAAAGTATTTTGGATGTAATTTAGAAGTCATTAAATATTTCCCAATTTAATAATAAGTTATTGAATGAAGAATAACACATTGTAATGATCCAGTTTTTGATCTCCTCTTGGAAAAATACTGAATGTTAATTTTCGCATATCTATCAGTTATTTTAGAATCTGCTCTACTCACCAACACTCATCAATTTATAGATTCCTGTACGTTGCACTGGACTAGTGCATCAAAATTAGTTCATACAGTGTTTTTGGGAGGGGGGCGGGGGGTTTAAGACTAAAAACGGGCTTAAAGAGTGAGCATTACGGAAACAAGTCAAAGGCCTGAATCTATCATTCAACTTAGCTGTTTATCTTACTTTAGGCGCCCTTAATTGTTTTTGTATTTTGTGCCACTTTCGTTAAAGCCCTAGAGTTAAAGGAAAATCTCAGAATCAGTTGTTCTTGTGTAGAGTTCTCTCTACAAAACGAAAAAGACTTTTAGTGTTCCATTACACAAACTATGCCCGCTTCACTGTTTTAATAAATTTGTTAAAAACATCGCTTCAACCCTTCCAGCCCACAGTAATGTGGGCATCTCTCTCACTCTCATACAGGAAGGCTGCTGTGATCTTGGCAGATGAATCGTCACTGTCTGGTTTTTTCAGCGCTAGAACCGCAGACAGTGTGCTTACTTGTCCGCATGCAGACACACAGGGGTCTTTCTGAGTCACTGGACACAGACACACCGACACAGACACACCGACACAGACACACACACACCCGCACACACACCCACACCACCTCTCAGTCAGTGCTAGAGAAAATATGGCATACTGTGTTGGAGAATTCTTTTAACCATTACGTCTGCTCCATTACCCTGATAATACTATGACACACTCTCAGTCACTTCACATTCCCTTCCCAGCCAGCAGAAGCAATTAATTACACCCAGAGAGACTGTACAGGGCCTGGGTAAAAAGAGTGAAATGTTTCCACCACAAACTCAGCCATGTATCAGATGATACAAGCGCTTATTTCCACAGGCGGTTTTATCATAGGGTATTGACAGGCAACTGCCTGTGACCTCGTCCGTTAAAGGCCCTTGTGAATGTGTTTCTGGTCGACAAATCAAAACTTAGAACCTTCCTGTCAACAAATTATTCAAGCATCACCACCCCACAATACAGCGTTTGACAAATCACCCTCATCCCATCTATCCACTGTGCACCCTTATCCCATCTATCCTTTGGGTCCAAATTAGGTTAAGCCTGCCCCCACTTGACAAGTTTTATAGCAAGTATCATTTAATAAACAAAGTATAATTCAATCCCACAGACCTAGAGAAGCACAAATAACAGCACATAACAGACGTACTACTGTTGCTTTTCACAGATTTTCTTAAAGCATTCCTTTGTGAAGCACAGCATTGCTGAGAAATGGCATACAAATCAGAGATGTGTCATCAGGAATCAAATCAGTCAAGCAGTATGCACTTGCTAGCTGAACGTTTCCCACCAAACCACAGGCTGCTCCACTCATCAGCCTGCTATGAGGACTGATCTCCAAATGAAAACACCTGTATGTGTGCGTGCAATATTGAGAGGGGAACTCTGTTTTCAGCACAATATGTAAGGCCAACTGTTGGATCATCTAATATTCTTTGATAAGGTTTACATTGCATAATTTCATTCACACTATCACAATATGTAAGGAAATTTTCACAATAGAGAATATGGTAAAATATTTATTTTACCAAAAAATAAGAACAAAGAGTCAGTAATGACATGTTTAAAAAAATACTACAACTAACTGAGGATGAAAATTTGTTTTCGACATTACAGCTCTGGATAAAATCCCATTGTCCAGGCCTAATTATGCTCTGCTTTTAAATAAACATGCAGCCAATTTGTATTTCTGAAGTACAGATGCTCAGATAGATAATGACTTGTAATTATAATGATACACTGTTATATTGCCCAGTCTAAAAATTCCAAATATCAGCTGGGTGTTGTATCTTGTTTATGTGGTCAAACAATAAGCACACTTTGTTCGTTTCTAGTAAAAGGTGTTTTACTAACTAATGTGATCGTTGTCAATGCTTCAATCTTCAGAATCAGTTCTCAGCAGTGACATTTCTTAAGCACTAACGGCAGAAACTAATAAATAACATATATAATGTAGAGCCAAGAGAAGGGCTTTCCAGGTGGTTTCTGTTAATGATCTCTTATACGTTTTTTCTGTGTATGAATGAGAATTTATGTATATGTGATAGAATAAGAACCTTCTCAAAATGAGTGATACTTCTCACATTAGAAATTTGTGTTTTGGTACACAATAAAACTTTGCACCGAACGTTGAAGTCATATTACTGCTTTATTGGTAGGGATTTCCTATGGTAAGAAATATATGGTAAGAATATATATATATATTTTTTAATCAGCCAACCAACAGGTTGTTCCCCAGTTTATTTCTATATCATTATCGTGCCAATAATGTGTACACATAAATTGCTTTGTGTTCTATTCTTATGTCCTCTGAATGACACTGCAGCAACAGCCTTAGAGAGGGAAGGTCAGATTCTCTTTACAGTCCTCCCCTTTGTCATATGAAACAGACACAATAGGTCATGCAAACGCTCTTAACACAGTCTTACTGAATGGACGCAGCACACACATCTCGTTTTGAGTCCTCGTCTTTGTGTGCGAGTTTGTTTGCACAGAGCGCATTGGTTTAAAACAAGCTGTGGCCACATGTGGTGAAAGCATATAGAAATGGCATCCTGTTCACTTTGTGATCACTACAGAGGCTCAGACTATAACAAAGTAGCTAATGAATTGTACTTTCTTACCGACCTAAAATGTGCACTCTCAGGTTTTTCAGAGGACATATTCTTTCGCACTGTATGACTGGGTCAATTCTGAGGATGACAAACAGTTCTTTGTCACAGCTTGTCCACCAGGCTTTTCTTTTGCCGTTCTGAACACACTCTGACCACATGTTCTCCGACAGGAACACCAGTACAAAAATCTTCACTCTGGCAAAGTACATTTGGCAGCCACTTTTATTATTCAGGTGCATATTCAATAAACTCATGCTTTCTGTTGTCTCTCACCTCATCTCTGATGTCCTCCTGCTGCTGAGCTGCAAAGATCTCCATTGCTCCCATTAGTCTCATCATCAGCTCGTCCACTGTTGTATTACCTAGCAGATACAGATACACACACACACACACACACACACACACACACACACACACACACACACACACACACAGATTCAAATAGCACAGGGGAACACGGGTATACACGGCAGAATCAAACAAATTATATCATTTACAACCTTTGCTGTTTCTCTGCGATGGAAACACTTCTAAAAGTTTTTAGAATTTTCCATTGCGCAGTTTACCTTGTATAACATTTAAAACTTCATTTGAGGTCCGTTTGCCCATGACGATCAGTAGCAGAGGGAACTGATCAGTTTTGTATGTCCGTATGGTCTGTGCAACGACGCTTCCAAAATGCCTCGTACACATTGTGAGTAGCCTGGAGGAGGAGAAAATTATGACAAGGTTATACTTCAAGAGTCAAAATTGAAAGGTTGACGGGCTGGCCAGGAAGGGTAAATGGATACATATTATTGGAGGGCCAGTGGACAGACATACAGAAAGACCAAGCAGCTATAAAGAATGAGTCAGTTATTATTCAGTTAACAAAAAGATATACAGCTGATAGAAAACCAACAAAAAAGTAATTTACATGGGATTATGCACGGGAAACAGCACACTAAATTTAGCAGAACATTTCCATAATTAAGTTTGTAAAGGATGAGTAACATATATTTGTAAATAAAAGCATATATAATATGAAAGTGAAAGGAAAAATATTATTTACTGTTCATTTGGAACTATTTCTGGTAGTCCATTAATCATAAAATTGACTTCACACGAAGGTCAGATGTTCAAATAATGTTAACCAAAAAATAAATTTAATAATAATAAATCCACAAAAACTAAGATACAAGGTTTTGTTCCAAAAGCAATGATATAAAATGAAAAGAGAATCTGGCTTTTCCTCTGAGTGACACCTCTCTCCCTCTAAATACACCGCTGAGCCGATTAGTATTCTGCTCCTGCCTTGCAGAATTTGATAGGCCAGAGAGGATTTCTTATTCCATTACAAAGACAGAACTTTAAATTAACATTTCACTGAAGGAAAAGGGTAGCACGCAGGCTTGCAGAGCTCACAGTAAATGTCATAATATTAATGAATTGCTATAGACTGAATGCAAATATAGATTAGATTCTCTCCTCTTCCTTTAATAAGTGCAGCCTTAATAACAGGCGGGTAAAATAGGGTGACGGAACAGATGAGGGGTCGGAGAGAGCGGGAATATGAGAGAGAGAAAGAGAGAGAAAGAAAAAAGATAGGAAGAATTAAAGAAAAAGAAAGAGATGGAGGTCAGTTTATTATGAGAATGAATTGAGGGTTGAACGAAATTATTCAGCATTTCACACAAAAATAAAAGAGCAAGTGCAGAAAGCCAGCTGAAATGGCCAACACATTACTCAAACGGCTTTCACACACAGATCAAAGTCAACTTACAAGTATATTTAATCTGCTATTTTCTGCAGAGCACTAGGGACCTAGTCTATTATTGCTGCGCAGAGGTGTAGCCGATAATAACAAAAGGTAAAACAAACAGCAAAATACACAATAAAAGATGGAACACATTGTTCCAGAATCATTTTTCACATACTCAAGTGGTTTAGCTGCCATTAAAGACAAGCCAAATACACTTGCAGAGTTCCCATCCACTGATGAACGTGGCAGTTGACTGTCATATAAGTGATGCAGAAGAAATCTATGAGAATGTTAAAGAGTTTTCAGAGTTCCTGAGGGGAGTTCTTTTCACTACACTGGCAACACCTGGCCTTTCAAAGCATATCATCATGGACGGCTTCATAATGGGAGTGACATTTCACATATCTCTCTTTCATATCCCTCATTCATTGCATACACTTCAGTATTTAAGAGACGTTTCCCACACTGCCATATTAGGCCAGGCAATAAGGCCACTCAAACTCAGCAGTGCTTCGCTAGACTAGCTTTCTGACTTAGAGTTCTGTACTCTAGCACAATGGACCATGTGTGTGCTGCATATTTAAGAATTGCGTTTAGTACATTTAAAGTAACAATTTACCAAAAAGAAATCAAATGTAAAAAAAATTTTCACTGCTTTCTCTTCAGGTTGATCAATAAAAATAGGTTAGTGTCAAAAGTTTACTTCTGCACACCTGCACTATAGCTACAAGACAAAAGTGAACAATGGAATGAGAAGAATGGAATGAGAAGAATGGAATGAGAAATTTACAGTAATTTTATTTTGCTCATTTTATTTCACATGTGACAACTCACAATTAGCCTTAAAATGGACAACAGGCTTGTAGGTCCAGTGCAAAATGGAAAACAGCAAACTCTGCACAACAAATGTGTCTTGGTCAATTCACTGCACTCCAAATATTGTTTTAAAATTGTTTCAGCTTACTTATTATCCCTGCAGCAATGTATAGCTACAGACCTTAATCATAGTACCTATAGTACCTCCATGTGCCATACACACCGAGAAAATTTTTTTATCCTGCATGCCTTTGGTGGACTAACATTAATGTCATCACACACTGAATTTACAGTTTCCAATCAATCTACAGATGCCTTCCACAAAACAACTGCTGTCACAACATTTTATAGGATTAAAAGTAGCCTTCATAACAACTACCTCATTTAAATAAGCCTTTATAAATGTCCGTGGAGGTTTACAACAGTTGGCAAGAAAGGCTTATGTAGAAATCATTCAGGAGTATAAATGATGTCCTTGAGAAAAGTATTTGCACTTCTTCTTTTTAAATGATCGAGAAGACCTTCAAGAATGAGAACAAGCTCTAACAGCAGAGTGCAAGCCGTTCTATGCTCTGGGGGCTATCTAAAGTGGCAGTGCAGCCGTGTGAAGGCAAGAGCATTCTGCAACGTTAGGCACTGCTTACAAACAAAACAAAAACAAATCAACTGTTCAAAAATAAGAACATGATACAAAAAAACAGCTTATTAAGATCTCATAATAATAAGGGTCGCCTATCTCAAGGGTGATAATTACACCAGCACGCATTCAATAGATTGGGATTTATGCATAATTAATCTGTGCTTAAAAGAGGCAGACAGAGCAGCACAGCAGTCATCCTTACAAGAAAGGAGACTGAGACTTAATCAGTCTACCTCTTTCTCTCACACACGCAAAATCACCCACCACTGAGTACGTTGCCAATCAGTCAGCGGACTCTGCACAGGAGCGTGAGAATGTGTGAGGAAGTGTGAGTGTGCGTGTTTGTGTGTGTGTGTGTGTGTGTGTGTGTGTGTGTGTTAAGACATGACTTTGTGTGTGCGTACAAAAACGCGTAGACGTGTGTGAGTGGGTTTCGTCGTTGCCGTTGTGAATAGCCCCAGATGTTGTCCGCTTTTAATCTGTGGTAGAAAGGCCCAGCTGGGGCAAAAAGCACTAGGGGAGAGCTGGAGGAATGGAGGCAGGGCCCCAGATGAAGGAGCTCCAGCAGGAGAAGGGTCACTTGCTGCCTTTCGCAAGCGGCCTGCTCCGGGAGGAGGTCTTTGGGGTGAAGCCTAGTGGAAGGAAAAGCACAGGCCTGCCCCGCAGCAAAGCCTGCTGGGCCCAATCAAGACTCCATCTGCCACCTGACCAGGCCTTCCCTTCCTTCACCTCTTTCTCTCCACTTTCTTTCACTTTCCTTAACATAGAGTGACTAGTAATATAAGGCATTCAAAAATTAGGAAATTTTGGTACTACTACCTTAAGTTAACTGCAATAAATATAACTTCGACCACACTTTTTAGACTGCTTCTAAGCAAGAAGATGGCTAATGGCAAAACTCAAGTTCCACTGTACCAAGAGCCATCACCTTACATTCGGGGTAGGATTTAAACTCCAAACGTGAGGCAAAAAAGAAATGCACTAAAAATCCAGAACCCAGTCACCCTCCTCCACCCTAGCTGGAATGAAGACATTCTCAGCAGTGGACTGAATGAGAACTAGGAGTCTAACTGACCCTTTATTGGGGCAGATTAGTGCAGATTGCCCTGTTGGGGCCTCAGAGAGCAAACACAACTGCTTTTGTCAAAGGGCCCAATAAGGAGGTAGAGAGAAGAGAGAATGGGGGAAGGGTGGAATCTCTCATTAAGAGATCATCCATTTTGGGTGTGAAAATGCTTCCGATCTCCACATTTTCAATCGGGTCAGTGCCTCTGTGTCAGAGTATGAGTGCAAGGATGTGTGTGCTTGTGTGTGCTTTACCTGGCTTTGTTAGCTTCTTTAGTGACATCCCAGGCCCATGTGATGAAGTTCTGGCTGAGATATGAGACTATGGACTCTGCGCACATCATCTGGGAGCAGAAGACGTTGCTGAGAACACTATCGTCGTTATGGAGGTAGATGGCCAGCAGCTTTCTCTGAGGAAAAGCAAAAAAAAAAAAAAACAGACAGCAAAAGTTCATTCCTTCCTATTTAGAACAGGCTGGCAAGGGGATAAAGTTTAATTTCAACAAGATTTTCCAAACAGCGCTATCCAACATCTCAACGGGCCTATGAAGACAGCACTTCCTCTGAGCCTGGCTCTGTGCTTCTCTCTTATTGCACGGCAAGGTCTAAACAACACTGCTCTGAACATGCAGCACAAGCATCCGTGCACAGAACCCCCTGCACCTGCCGAGGCCAAACCAAGAGCCAAGCTAATACTCATATCAAATCAAATCAACGCGGGGTAAATAAAACTTTCTTTGAAGCGGCCGGCGACAAAACAAAAAGCGAACAAATCACTTTATTTGTTTTACATCAAATGCCAATGCCCTTCTCTGTGGCGCAGGTTAGCATAGAGCGGTGTGCATAATATTGACGGATGGCGGGATTCGCAGATGTTTACACCGTCATGCAAGAGCGGCTAGTTGTTCGCAAGGTGGAACAACTAATTAAAAAACAAACACCGCCACAAACATGAAAGGTTTCTCAGGACGAGGCAGGGGAATAAACCCCCCCACCCCCCACCCCCCACCCCCCAAATTACAAAACAAGTCTTGGGCTGGTTTTCTCTCAGTGACCCCCTGGCGTCTCACAGGACTGGCCAGGAGATGAGGGAGAGAGAGGTGAGAGTGTGAAGAGCGGAGAGAAAGTTTGGGCTATACAGTGATGTGTATGGAGCCGGGGCTGGAGAAGTGCTGCTGTGTTTGCACAGCGATTAGAGCTTAAGAATAAGCAGCACGGCTCCTAGCGGGAGAGAACTCGGGCCTCTTTCACTTCTCCAATTCAACACCCCGAAAAGATTAAACACTCATGCTGGGTGGACAAGCAAATGCGGCTCGGATGGAGGGCAAGTTTTTGCGAAAGGTAAAAGAAAGAAAATGAAAAGCCGTGTGTGACACATGCGCGCGCGCGCACACACACACACACACACACACACACACACACACACACACACACACACAATTTGACTCCTGTTTCACACTTGCAGACTGTCCCCTTCTAACATCTTGCTCCAAAGCCACAAAGAAGTAGGTACGGAGTGTGAGAGAATGTATTCACCTCAAGCTGTGAAGACGTTTTGACCTATTGAGGCTTCTAAGATTTCCTCACAGGAACGAGAGAAAGTATTCTCGCTAATAACAGTCTTTAGCCCGTTCCCTTAGTTTCACGCCCCTCTATTAGGACAAGCCCCTCCTTGCCACTTTCATCACATTGTTGTCCCACGCTCTCCCAGCTCATCTTTTGTGGGGATTTTCGTAGCCTGCAGAAATCAGGGCTCCGTCCAAATTACTGGGTCTGTTCAGGGCTAGAAACTGACCCAAAAGCTCTCGTCCAGATCTCCCCACCTGCTCAGGACATAGCAGGGTCGAATGGGATAAAGAAGGGAGGAAGGGGAGGGAAAAAACGAGGAGAGGAATGGACGGAAGAAAGCCGATCCGTCCTGTGAGTTAGAGAGCACTGGTTTTCACACAGACGCTGTCTGACAGCATTCAAAACTTCTCTGGTCCCTTAACAGCAGACCACTGCAAAAGTGCCAGCAGCGGGAAGGCCGGTCTGAGGATTAAAGTCCAAAACAAAAACTCGCTGCAGGCCAATTCATACCGCAAATGCAGCTTATCATTATTTGCAACATGAGTGAGAGTTGTGTCATAACACAGCTCAGTGCAGACACACTGACAAACTGACAGCTCATTTTCATAGCAAGAAAACAAACAGCTGAACTGCAAAGAAAATCAGTGAATGCATCCGGGGGGAGGTAATTTTTGTGCTTGTTTATCGACGATAAGATGAGACTTCAGTGAATTAGAACTCTAAATTCAGCCTTAAAACATGACCAGGTATACAACAATGAAGATGAATGCCAAACAACCAACAAAGAAGGACTTGTTTACTCTTTTAGGCACACACACGGAGAAATCCATATGTTTCCTCTGACAGGCATCTGTCTCTGCATAGCACACTGAATAGATGTTTGAATTGTAGGACGTTTTTAATTACAGTCAACATGGAGCAGAAAGAGAGCGCGAGCGAAAGTGATCGGCCTCTGCAGCCCGGAGAAAAGCAAACAGTGGGAAATGAAGAGTTCACATTACTGCTCTCTCATGACCCCCCGGCCTGGGAGTATATGCATTCTGATCAATCGCTTTAACAGATGGCATAAGGCACAGCTAGAACACGAAAAGGGATGATCAGAAGACTGACACTGGTTTAGCAGTTTATATGTAGTGTTTGAGCAGAAGAAAGTAACTGCATGCCAAAAAGTATGCAATGATGAAGGTGGACAAAAAAAATTAAATGAAGAAAAGGCTTTTGATCCATTTAAAGCAAAAATAGCTTAAAACAAAGACTGTTTACCCATTGAACTTGCCCGCATCCATCAAACAAGTGAAAACGCTTCTGGAAGAATCTTGCTCTTCTTCATCTGACTTCATCGCTCCGCTACCACAAAATCATCTCCTTGCTCATGCATAAAGAATACGCTGGAGGAGCAATGAATTTTGATGCAAGTCTTTGTGTGTGAGCAAGAGTGGGGTTACTGTGATTAGCTGGACGTTGAGGGGATTTGGGCACAGGCCTGGCTGCTGATGGGTGGCCTGACAGCAGAGTCTTACCACTGATCCCCGTGGCTGAGCTCAAGGGTCTTCAGCGTTTTCATTAAGGACGGATTGGGAGCATCTCTGTCTCTCCAGAAACACTTCATCAAATGTAGTGTTTTACTTAGTGATTAGCCTCACAGGCCTTTGAGAGCAAGGCCAGAACACACACACACACCAATAATATCCGTTTAATGAGCAATCGGAGGAGATGACATGGACTAAGACTTTGAACAGCGTCTTTTATGGAGGAAAGTCTGGGGTGAAATATATTACTTTTTGGGAGAAAGGGAGAGACAAGAGAGGAATGAGAAAGAAGAAACACTCGAGGATGAAAGAGTGATAAGTAAGTGGGAGAAGTCAAAAGAGAAAAAGACTCTTGTTTATATTTAGGGGGGAAAAAAGACCCTTTGGCTCTTGCATGAAACACCTTCCACCTAAATCTTATATACATTTTTTAACCTAAACCAAGGTAGTGAATGATTTTAAACTCCTTAGTCTTAAGAAACTGAAACACCAAGTCAGCTGTCAGCAGTCTTATTTTGTCAGACTACACTCGGGCATTGGTGGCCAACAATTGCTGGGATCTGTGTATTTCCCTGTGGGTTATTTGCGAATATTGGCAACCCTGTTCCGCCATGAGAGAATTAATGCATAAGGAGAGACCATAAAGAGAGCACCCCAAGCAAACAGCACTCTCAAGTGGGAGAAAAGTCTTCAGTTTTATCACTCTTTTAAACCTAACTTTTACATTTATATATCATTTAAATGTATATATCATATTTATTTTATTTGAATGTCCAAATTTGTAAACATGAATAAGCAAGACACATGAGGGCTTGGAATGTGCACTAATACACTTTCATATAATAAGGCATGGGACATTTCACTTATTTCACCAACTTTTTTACTTTTTGCCAAATGATAATATGACCACCATACATATATTTCAATACTTGATGTACAAATATTTCCTTTTAAATACCTTTCCATCTACTAAGACCTAAGTCAAAACAGACACCGTTTAAACGTGTAATTTTGTAATATATTTTAACGATATATTCTTTACTCTGTGGGGTACAGAGAATTACAATTTTACAGACATTTGCAGCAGTTTTTCCTGTGTGTTCACAAGAGACATGAAGCAACGATGAGCTAATGGGAAGGATCTAGTCAATTTTTCCTCCTCAATTTGGTGTGTCTTGGACCTCACATGTTACATTTTGAGACACTTTAAAACTTTTTTTCAAGGATTTTTTTTCACTCTCAATTTGAGAATTTCCTCAAAAGGGTTTTATGCAATTCACGTAAAGAGATGCGTGGTAAAATCCACTTAAAAAGGTTTACAGTGCCCTAACCAAAATAAACTAGCCAATTGAAGCACAGGGAAATGAGACAGTAGAGGAGGGAGAAAACATGGTGGGTCAGTGCACTTTTTTCCCTGCAGGGTTTATTTTCAGTGACACTGTGTACAGTTTCCTCACGGAGAGCGGTGGCCATATTGAGCGTGCTCGAATGAGGAAGAGATCAGCTGGGTAACGGGCGAAGCGCCAGTCAAGCCTCCCCCTCGTGCTCCGAAACCCTCCTAACATCTTGCGGCTTCTTCCCTGTCTAATAAAACTGTAATCCACACAAGCTGTCAGTTGATACAAGCCTCCTTCGGAGGCCGCAGCGGGAGAAGCAGCGCTGAGCCGCTATAAATAAAGCTTCAGCTGTTCAAAAGGGAAACAGGCAAGTTTTAATGGGAATTAAAGCTACACGAGGGGGTTACTGTCAATCAAAATGTCAGAGATGTTCATATACCTGGGAAGGTTACATCGAAGCAGGAGGATTAAAGAAGACTGCAAGTTAAGGCACAGCTCACTTTTGATTTTTTTTTAAACCAAAGTTTGTGGAACACAACTGGAGTCTGTCTCTGTTTGATAAACATTAAAAAAACATTAGCACTTGACAGGTATTCTTCACACCACATTACAAGCACTTCTTCATGTACAGGAAACGATGACAAGCTAACAGCCCACTAGCTTGTAAGCTTGTATCACAACCATGCTATTACCAGTGACTACTTTGGAATTTAAATAGCTGATGTATTCAGGTTAAAATACTCTCTCAATCAGTTACCTGAAAAAATAAGTATCTTTTACATTTGCTGTCTTTTAAGGAATAGTTTAGCAAACATGGAAAAATTGGACCTGTTCCAGACGAATCAGCCAGGCCATGTTTGATGTTCAGATTTTGCTTCTTAATTTAGGAACTTAAACTGTATCTTCTTTGGATCTCTTTATGAATGTTTTGTAAATGTTTTGTTGTCTAAACTGATTGCCTGTACCAGTGAAGCTATGTTTTTTTTTAAGCTTACAGTAAGTTGTACTGAATGCCAAACCATACTGACAAGTCTGTTACACCTTAAGGAAGACTGGGATGTATATTTAAACAATTTGAGCTATTTTGGTGAGTTTTGACTTCATTAGCCTTACAGCTACAGTTCTAAACTAAAGAAGCAATATTTGGACACTATACGTCTTTGCTGATTGGTTCAAATTTGGGTAAGCAGAGAATTCAGTAAATTTCAATCAGCACAGACAATTTTTTTTTCTTGGCCTCATACTGCAGCAATGGAAAAAAAAATATTACTCACATCTCTGGCTTTGCCAAAAAAGGCCTCTTGAGATGCTGCCTCCAAAGAACCAATGAAGAAGACAGGATGGCAATCTCCATATCTGATACACACACACACAGCCGTGAAATCTTACTTTAAAATGTGTAAAAAATGCATCCAATTACTGTCAAAAATTAATAAAACTGAAAATGTGAAGAAAATGATGAAGCACTGTGACAATACTTGAGTTTTAGAGTATAGCTTTATGCTATTCAATTTGAACCAGTTATATCAAATTGCTATCAACCAATTGTTTTTGGTAAAAGACACTAACAGGACCTCAGGGTGAAACACGAGCAGTCAATTCTTACATGGTGAGGTTGCAGAATAAATCTACACCTTGATAGGCAACAAAAGTCAAAATGTCTGTGATATCTATATCAGAACCACTACACTTCAATCTTCTAACCACTCTGACATTAGACTCACCTTGATGAGAACTCGGCAGTAAAGTGCAGTAAGGCATCACCTTCATTTTCACTGTTCTCTGGCACTGAGAGCACGCAAAACAGAAGAAATGTTAATTAGGATCACTTAAGGTCTATTCTAATAATTGAAGACAAACTGAATTACTCACTCATTGGTGACTTTCTACAACTTGAGCTTCCCATGCCAAAGATTTCAGATTCGTCGACTCCAAATTCAGATGCATCCTCAAAGTCATCCCCTTCACTGTCACTGACCATGTGTACATCAGTGGACTGCCATTAACAAAGAAAAAAATAGTTTTTTTCTGTTCATTTGGTTTCACTTGACCACTGGAATAAAAAGTGAGTTAAAAAGAATTGTGTCTGTGAATATCTATCTCTCTCTATCTCTCTCTATAGCTATCTATCTATATCTATATCGCTCTCTATCTATATCGCTCTCTATCGCTATCTATCTATATCGCTATCTATCTATATCGCTATCTATCTATATCGCTATCTCTCGCTATCTCTCTCGCTATCTCTCTCGCTATCT